>LUCM01008411.1:180442-248800 GCA_008360955.1 Fasciolopsis buskii
ACGCTAGCAGAGATAGCATGACGAAGACTGACTAGCGCTATCATTAAGACATTTTGCGCAGCCAAGCCTCGAATCTTGTTCAAATCCATCCTAGTAGTGTCATTACGGTTGAAAGACAAAGTTCCTGATTCTGCAGCCTCGTTTTGTATCTATTCCTTCACATGTTGCTGCGGGACAATGTACATCGGCCGCACGATCAGGCGCTTGTCGCAGCGCATCCGTGAGCACCACCCTGCATGGTTGGGTACTGTAACAATTAGGTCACTTAATATTGTAGTCGTTTCATTTCTAGCACACCTTGAATGTGACGTAACCTTTTCAGACCCTGGATAAGGGCAGAGGTCAACAATCCAAGTGTGCAAAGTGTCACCTCTTGAGCACTGCGGAAGCTATCGCGATCCGTCTTCACAATCCTCCACTGTGCTCTCAAAAACAATTTGTGGTTGCGCTTCAACTCCCCTGGCCCACCCTCCGTCCCAATGCAAACCCTAGACAACAAAACAATTAACACAATACATTCTTGTGTATTCAGGTTATGCATGTAACACCACAAATCCCTTCCCCACCCATATTTGTATCTGACTAATCCAATCCTTCCTATAGTGAAAATTTTTTGTCAAGATATATATATATATAGTGATATAATGGCATGAGAACAAGCTATGTTGACATAACCGGTAGCGCTAGGCCTAAATAAGGAAGTTGGACCGCGGCTTAGCTCCTGTTCTCTGAAACTTTTCGGCCGGCGGCGGACAAGTGAATTAGACGTCTGTCACCTAAAAAATCAGAGTTTCGAATCCCAGCTCCACTGGTCACTTTGGTAGTAGACGGCAACGCGCTATCACTTTTCTTATTACCACACTTGATCTATGCATATCTTATGTGGCTTTATGCCGCTTTAGGTTTCAGGATTGTGGTTACCAGTTCTTTCCACTTCCAGCTCCCCCCTCCGGTGTAGTCGACCACAGTGGCTATGGTACACTACAATACTACATGAAACATCTCATAAAAACTTAGTTGGTGGAAAACCTAGCCATTATTTGAAGCTTTGTATGGCTCCGTTGCAGTCTTAAGGTATGCACTCTGGCTCTCCAGTTTGCATTTGAGTGAAGAATCCCCTGCGTTTTATAACTGAAAGGCTTTTTACGGTTTCCAGTGTCTCAGATGGATCATCAATTATGTGTCAGTGTCTTCGAGTGGAGATCCCAAATTTGTGAAATCTTTCTTCGTAGCTTGTGTGTGCGGTTAGCCGGGCATGAGTCAGTGGCTGACTTCTATAAGTTCTCTAATCAATTTTCTCCGAAACTCGTACACAATACCCTAGATGTAGTCTTACGATTCTTATGTAAGGGGCCCGAACACTTCCGATTTCTCGCAAAATTTCAGCGACCTGGGCCCAAATAACTCCTATCTAGATGCAACATATGTGCGCTGTTTAGTGGGTTCGAAACCTCTTGATATAGTTACATCTAGGCTCTTAGCCTGGAAAACCACTATGATGCCCTCGGTCCAATTTACTCAGTCGTTTTTTTCTTGAGGTCGGATTGTGGCACATGACCAAGGTTAGTGACAGATCCCTCTTACATGATCTGGCTTCGCATGGCTCTTGGTCTAATCCTGGTATTTTCACATCATCGAGGCAAAGGTAACATAAATTACACATGCCGCGCACTGAGCCGTCGACGAAAATGAGGGAAAGTGTGGCTCGTAGTACCGATCTCCGGGAGACACCCTTTGGCACGTCAGATGAGACTGCCGTGTAACCCTACCAATGAGCTAAACGTCCTTCCCTTTCAGCGATATCACAAACTTCGGACCCTACACTGCAAGACAACAAGGAACTAATCCAACTGCATGAGTGGATGTTGATTTTTGGACGTACCACTGGATGTATTCCGAACGCAGGTTTGCTCGCCCCCAACCAAAAATGTTCTGCACAAACCAAGCTCGAAAAATATGATAATCAGTGCAGTTGGGAAAAATACTTTGTTGTTTTTTACATGCTGACTATAATGCTCCATAAAGCCATGATTTTTTTCCAATTTGCGTTCCCTTCATAGGGACGCATATTCGGTCTGTTGATAAGCGGCAGCAATGTTACAAATACAGTAGTGCTTATAAAAAGAAGAAACGAATACGGATTGTGTTGACTTATTTGTCCTTGAGCATACGACTGAGTGAGGTAGCAGTCCGTTCGGCTTCCGGACATCCAGAAACTTTGCCTTGCTTCAAATCCTTCGTCATACATTTTCGTGCCTTGACAATGCAGCCCGTGCACGTTTGGCATGCCTCGGCAAATATGGACGTTGTTTCAATCCTTGGTTTACCTGTTAATAAATGTTGATACACGGTCAAATGTTAAAAATCGAGTGCAGAAAATCTCAGTATTCCGGTTCGTAAGAACCGCAAAAGTCTGTTATCTTGAGCAACCTAACCATGGGGTCATTGCAAACATCTTTGACAAGGAGGCTATTAGATACCAAACATTTGCACCTAATAACTAGTGTCTGTCGTTCATTTCCAGTGGTCACATATCTGAATAGTTTGGGAGAGACCCCTATCTTCTAGCAGATAATAGCTCATTTCCATGCAAAAGGTTTGTGGAGGCGTCCGTTTTGATTTCTTTTTTTGGTTTGTACTCCTAACGTTTGCCCACCAAAATGCAACCTGAATGGAAATAGGCGCGTCTCCGAAATAGCCGACCGCCAGAATCTTTCAGTAAAGTAAGCTGACTGTTCTTCAGTCTCACGCATTTCTGTCGCTGGCGGCAGTAGCAGTGATGAATATTCTCGGGATACTGCAAGCAGGTCGCAACATCATAGTCACTATCATTTCCTTATAAATGTGCAACTATCAGGGATCTTCCGAAAAGTTGACAAGTTTTTCAACAGTATGCTCTTTTGTTCCAAAGAGACCTACATGTTTTGAAGTGGACTCCAACGCGAAACCTTACATGACCATCAATTTTACTGTTGTTCAATTAGCGAAAATCCTGAGATAATCACCATAGACTGCTCCTCGTACAATCAGCCTCGTAGATTCACAAGAATTTGTGGCGAGGGAAAAGACGACTGTTTTTGCCAGGGTAAGGTAGATCTGACTATTTCATATCAGATGGATCATATGACTACTTATAACCAGGCCATCGGTTAAGCTGATAAATACACGGGTGCATACAAATCCCCACAATTAACGACTGGCCCAGGCTTTGGAATGAGGAATGTTGAGGGTAGTGATCAAGTGGATTAAGTGTCTAACAGTCAGAAATTGTCAAAGTAAACTTTGGTGGGAGATGGCAACTAGCTGTCGCGCGGTTCATTGTCGCAAATGGCCAAATAAGACCTCATGCTACTCTGTCTCAAGTTTCTAGTTTTCGGTTCCCTGTCTCCTTCTTCAGTGTAGTGAACCCCCGCGGCTATGTGACATGCTTCTTCCACTACACTCATTCTTCAAACTTGTCAGGGAAAAACTAGTCGACTGCCAAGCTGATCGATCTCGTGAAGCTAATTGAGAAGTTAAATTCGCATGTAGACATGGTAATTAGATCGAGAGTAAATACTCATAAAATGGAATGGAAGGAATGGATAAAATCCCAGGACTTTGTGGTTACCAGCACACCAACCAATCCATCTACCCATGGCCCTATAAACAACACATTGAATTCCCAATGGAAAAATGCGCATTTTTCAGGCAATCGAGGAGCACCAACAAGTGGTTAAGTGTGCATGTGTGTGTGTGTGTGTGTGGGGTGGCAGTCATTAGCTTTGCGTGTTGATATGACAAGTTAGTAGACAATAATCGTACGTAATGTTCGACAGTGTTTGTCATTCTGATTGAATATGGATATAGACACTGATCATAGCGTTGGTTGATTGTTGTCATAAGATCGCTATCGTGCAGCTTGGCGCATAGACCGTGATCGCTCTCCTTTAGACTGGCGTCCTGGTAAATCAAAATGACAACGGCACTGCGAATCGACTTATCACACGACTGACATGTTCGAATGCAGTTTAAGTCATGATTCGGATTGAAGATAATTTCATTGGCCACTTGTTGACGAATCAAAAAGCATTGTTTATTTGCACTGCTAAGCTAATGCGTGAGTTACAAAACCAAAACAGATAACCGGAAGGCATTGTTTATTAAATGTCTATGAATCTGACAGATTTTATTCTATTCGAATGACGAATATGCTTAAGGAGGCTGTGGTTTTTAACGAAACTGGCTTGTGACAATACCAACAATAACAATAACAACAACAACAACAAATAGTAATAATAATAACGATACCACTACTGCTACTACTAATGATAATAGCAGTAGTTCGAAGAAGACAACTGATCCAGATAAACGAGACACTGAATTCCTGGTGTCAAGGGAAATAAATTAACCTGATATCTCTCAGGCGTATTTGGAAATGTTTCGGAAGAATACAAAATGTATTTTGACTTCATTATGGAAACGTCAACTTTAGATTGATAAACTGTTAGTGAAACAAAGACACTGTGCTTTCCACAGTGGTGTCTGTAACGGTGGAGCGATGACAACCTCATCGACCCATCTCATTCACGTACATCTATGTCCGATGGATACCACATACATGCATACCGTCAAATGTTCTATTACAGTTGCAGACCCCTGAAGTGCAATGTTATCTGTTGGATAATGTAACGTTCATTCACTTTTTTCATACATCTCATTTAGCCAATGTATTACCTAAGCATAAGCACGTACGCACATACATGCCTAAAATGGTGCTCTGTTGATCCGGACTCGCATACGTCAGGGCACATATCTACACAGAAAATTCACTCGAATTACTAGTATTTTTCCAGTGGTACATACGTAATCACATGCACACTGATCCCGGTACACTGATAGGTAGGCCTTAGACATAGCAGCTTAAAAATGTTTCCCAATCGGTTTCCTGCATCCCTCCATGTACTCGTACTCCACAACCAAACAGTTATGCGGCAGTCTATGCGTCCCAAGGACTTGAACGCGACTGGGAGAATAGGTGATGTTCAGTAGTACCTTTTTCGTTCAATTTCTTTACGCATTATCGTTTCCCACCTAACGAAATTTACTGAATGTGAGCCTACTACTCGTCGTGAATCGAAGTCAACCACTCTATGCTTAACCATCTAGAAAGGGTCAACGTGGCTGATTCTAGCAGATTAACGAAAGGGTGGTAAGCACCTATCGTTTTTCTTCTAATCTAATGATTACTCATCGTGCACCATCAGCTCTCCACTAGCCACTCAGAACCCAAGAGAGTAATATGTAGTCTGTTTCATTTTATTGGGCACCTGAGCGTTCACTCTGTGAGGAGATTTGTTTTCCTGTTTGATGATGTTAAAGCTAAAACGAACTATTTCATCGATTCCCGGTAGTCTTGCATGGTGGTCCATGATCGGCTAATCATAATCAGTAAACATCAGCCAATACAGTCTGATCGTGACAAATCGTGTGCGCGCTCCTGAGACACAGCCAAAATGAGAGTGCGCTACATCACTGGCTACTGGAGTTTGAGGATGTGGAGAGGTAAAACGGAATGAATCATTTAGTGAATGTACCAGCAAACTAAAGTGAGCTGTCCGGTCTTCTCGACGAAACAACCTAACCCGGTGGAAGCTGAAAATTAATAGCCACGGCTGACTAACCAGTCCGACGGTAACTCAGACTGGAACTGTGTGTTCTTGCTGGAGCCGGTAAGAGCGGGCGATCGCTAATCAGTATTAGATGCGTCCGATGACTGTCGATTTGAGCTAGAATTAGGTGGCGAATACGGAGTATAAACCTCAAAATTGTTTCCTATTGGTGTGCTGGATTACTACGTCTATGCTTGACTGACTATCTTTCGAACTGGAACTACCAAGCACAAAACTCAAGTCATTCGGTCAACATCACACTCGGTGAGCACCAACTCGAGTTTCACTCTCCCTCGTACTTATCACAATTGCACAGTCTCCACCGCATCCAATATTTGAACCCGGGCTTTCCAAAAGGAAGGTGTATGTTTCCACTGTGTCCCCAGCACCATTGCAGCCCAAACAAAAATACCGAGAAGATCTAGCTTGGTGGCCGGGTGATTTGGCTGAAGCCGGCAGGATAGCCATTGTGATGGGCACTGCTGGGGTTCGTTGAGGAAGATATCTGAACAGACTCGGTTCGGTGATCTTGCCTAGCTAATACAGAAGCTGGTAGTGCATTGGGAGCACACACGCTTCCAGTTAGGAAGCCCTGCGTGCGATGAAGGCAGGACATGCGTCACTGGTGAGCGCGAATGAGAGTGAAACATGAGTTTGATGCTTCCGGAGCGTCAAATGGATCGGATAAGTTGAGGTTTTTTGCATGAAATTTGTAGTCCGAAGAGTAACCTGCCAAGCGCAGATTTTTAAGTAGTCAATCGATAGCTAGGTTTGGGTTTTAAGATGAGTACCTCAAACAGAATAAGTGCTGGTTGCATCTGATTTTCTCTAGTTCAAACTTCTAAAGATTGCAGTCTCAGCCGTTATGTTTTCCATTACTCTGCTGCCTTGCAGTCAAACCGGAAGTTCGTGTGACTCCACGCACACACACACACACACACACATATGCGCACATACAGGGCATTGTGATCTTTCGGAAAGTTGGTCATTTTTATAAATTATGTGAAATGCTGCCTACACATGTGTAATTCTCGTTTACAAGAATCCGGTTTGATACCGAATGCTTGGGCTCGAGAAACACGAGCTAGGTCAGGCATAGGTGGATAGCTATTAATTTTTCCTAGGCTAGATATTTGTTTTGGACAAAAGTTGACGGTTTCACGGACCGAACAAAGTTATTCCTCTATTTCATTGTTGACTTTTCGCTGAGAAGAAAATGCTCACGAAAAAATTCGCAACGTTTTGTTTCACGTGATGTAGTACCGGGGACCAAAACGCATCGTCTTAATTACTATTGATACCATTAGAACCTTTTGAATAATATAAACCGGTTTGTTCCGGTTACCTTTCATAGGGCTATGAGCAACATAGTCCACATGGATCTCTTGTCATTTGAGTGTTAACGTAAACTACTTTTCCGCTGAATCTACCGTACAGTACAGCGAGACATCTAAGCTGCGCACACGGAACCCTTATCATCTTGTGGTGGTATCCATGGTCTGATCGATAGTGTGTTCGAAATCATGGTTACTTTCGTCGCCGTCCTAGTTTGTCCCGACTGGCAACGAACTGAGGGTAGTGGGAACGATAACTTTCTGCTGCATCGTCTGTTTTGGGCTCCGGCAAGCACTACAATTCTCTTCATAATTTGAGCAGCACACTACTAAAACGTGCTGGGATTTCATGCAAGTGGATGAAACGTAGGTGACGATGAGAGAGAGGACCATTCCGTAGCAGGAAGGACGCTGTTAAACTTCCGTGAATGGCTCAGAAAGCAAGCCAATTTTTTCGGAACTTGATCTGGAACTAGCTTGTCATCACGCTTCTTTAGTCACAAAAATTGATCAGAAAACCGGAATCAGAGCACCGGTTTGCTCGCATGAATTTCATTCATTTCGCCCTGGCTAGATATTCTTTGCCTAAACTTCCCGGCTTCATGGACCAGATGTATGTCCGTCTCTTTTCTTTCGGACACACTGGCAACATTCTAGCGGCAAGCAAACCGGGAGAGTTTTGCGTCGCATTTTTACGAACTTCCAAAAGTGGAGCCCCAGCATCACTGTGTTTGAGTGCACCCTTGATATTGGACTCAGAGAATTTTCCCAATCTTTGTATCGGCAGGCGGATAAACTTGACTTCTACAGAGCATGATCAGTATTGTCTGTGATTACCTATGACCAGAATTTTTCACGAATCTCCGTCATCTTTTGGGTGCTATCAGTTATTATTAATAATTCAGCCCTAACTGTCCAGTGACCTTGTAACTACTCATGCATCACTATGCCTTTCAAAATGATCTCACTCAGGACAATATTTACTCCCATGGTGATTGCCTCTGAAAATAATTCACAACTACCCAATAAGTC
Organism: Fasciolopsis buskii; assembly: GCA_008360955.1. Taxonomy (NCBI): domain Eukaryota; kingdom Metazoa; phylum Platyhelminthes; class Trematoda; order Plagiorchiida; family Fasciolidae; genus Fasciolopsis; species Fasciolopsis buskii. Next base: position 188,460 of record LUCM01008411.1, read on the forward strand.
CCTTCATTTGTTTCTTGAGATTATCAACCCCAACGCATTTGTTCTACATCTGAAAACCGTTAAAGCTGACAGCTGATGGATAAATGCTGCAACGGTTCCATGAACTGATCGATTACGCAACTGACATTTGAACTGGAACCATGATCCTGAGTACTGAATGAGAACAATGTGATTGGGGACCAATCAAAACAAAGTACTGATTGGTACCAGTAATTTGTCATACAGCTTCCCCAACACGAGGTTAACACAAAACTCTGCCACTTCCCAGATTATTTCACCATCATATCCAAATTGTCTGGAATTATGTCAAGACTACTTGGAAATGTCGTTCAGCTGACCTATGGGATCTTGCTAGAATAAAGCAAAACGTTATTCAGTTTGCACGGGCACACTTGATCGTGCGTAGTGTAGAATCAATTAGTTATCCATGTATTGTTTTACTATCTGAGAAAGAATGTACTCTTGAGAAGTCTTGTGAAACAAAGGCATATTCTTATGCAATTTCCAATATTTTCGATACGAATGTGAATAATTTTGACTTACCTCTGAAACTGAGTAGAAGCAGTGCGGTGGAAAAGAGAACTCACATGTAATACTTTCTATGCAGCTTTATATTTAACTTCTGAAGCGCCAAGTATGATTTTCTTAAACATCTGATCACTGAAACTGACATTTTTTCAGTTCCAGGATTTCCAATGCTTTGTTGTGATAGTGAATATTTGCCTGGTAGAAAGTTTTGTGGCAGTTCGTGTCACTCGAAACGATCAGTTCTCAATGCAGCCGATTACTAAAGATGATTCGCATGCCTTGTGCACACGTCATTCACCTCAGAAAGATCTACAAAGCAGTGTCTGGTTTTAGAAGAGCATACCAGAAAATAATACGTGTTTTCAAGTTGGGATTTGTTGCCATTCTTTCCAGACCTTTGCCACATAATTTTACTGCACGATGGTCACTATAACTAACTTAGTACTGACCGAGTGGTAGACCATGTGAACTTTTATTATTATCCTCGCAAATGCTCATCCTCTAGGGTAGACTTACCAAACTGACACAGAACCCTATTTTTCCCCGAGGGCTCAGTATTCGATAACGTGTACCACCGACCTTTCAGAATCTGGTGTCTGAAGTGTTTCCGGTGGCAATCAAATGGATTAAGTGTCTGTCATCAAAAAGATCAGAGGGTCGACTCCCAGATCCTCCACCGCCACTATGGTGGCAGACGGGAATTCCGTCTCTCCCGGTTCGTTACCACATTCGACCTAATATGATCTTATGTGGCTCTATGCCACTCCAGGTTTCAGGATAACATTTGCCTGCTCGAACTCACTTATATAGCGAACCCCTGTGCTTATGAGATACACCCCTTTCACTACACTCATGTACGATACGTGTAGTGAGAAACGATCAACCCTCATCTCATTATCAAGACCCATTCTTGGAAGCAGGACTGTAGAACTTATTAGCTTTTCATTCCATCAAGTCAATCTATCCATATGCAAGGGTGGAATTATTACACAGCGTGCACCGATTTTTATGCTCTACAGTTCTCGGCCCGTCCGTACCGTCGAGTGCTGAGTATCCCTGCTTCCTTGTTACCCTACTGATCGAATCCCATAACTTTTCGAAGCCCCGTAAGCGCAATCGATCGCTTAGGTACTTGTAAGCTTTGACTTTAAACATATCGAAGATAAGCACATACCGCTGCAAATCCTCGAATTTCACTACAGTCGGAATCTCAAATAGCAATGTAAACGATCATCAGCTGCAGGTATTTCAATCACCGGTACACACAGGAGTGATTCCAAACCCGAACTGCTCCACTTAATGCAGCCAGAACATCACAACGCTCGAGTTTATTCGCAACTCACTAGTACTCAATAATTAGACAAAGAAGCCGTTGGCCAAACACCTTAGATGCAGTTGAAACTGTGCAATGTTCGTTCTTCTTGTTCGTGGGTTGCCACAACTCGGACTGACTGGTTTGTGTTTGCAAACGGCCACGAAGCCTCATCACACAAAGTCAAGTGACTTGCACGTGCACTCACCCCAAAAATTTAAGTATTTTACAGGTCGTTTGTGGTCATTCATGAGGTTTTCTAAAGCTTCCGACCAAAGAAAATCACAACAACCCCCTAGTTCACTTCAATTTAAACCGGGATTCCATTTCATATAAAAGTGAACAGAATGATACCAGGAGTACATTTTATGCTTAGCAAACTAATTCTGCGGTCATCAATTAAATGGCAACTACAATCGGTTTGTGCTGTCAAGCAGGCCCTCAATCGAACGACTAGCAGCTACCAGATAAACTTATTCTCCTTGTAGCTTTATGTAGGTATTGCCCACCACCTATCTCAGCCAGCTCGTAAGAGTTAGATTGCGGATGCTGTTACGGTCGACCGAATAGGCCTGATATGTGTTGCATGAGCAAGACATGTATCCGATGATCTGAAAACTGAGCCATAGAGTAGTTAAATCATACCAAATTCTCCAACATCTTATTTAGTCATGCTGCTAGAAAAGGAGGTTAATGAGGAAACTTTGGGCATTTCAGAATGAGGGAATCGAAGTGTGGATAAGATGTTGTGAAACGTAATGTGATTACAAGCTAATCAGTCTGACGAATATTTACTTCGTCGACACGTGGTTATTTGAAAATGCGACCGGAATAAACCAGGTTTCCCTGTACTTTTTAAGGCCCCTTAATATTGATACGAATAAGGAAGAGATTCGAGGTTAGTTTGAGTTTGCAAAACGGGGAAGTTAGCCAGTATTGGTGGGGGGATCCGAATCCACGACCAACGAAGTAAAATGCCTTATGTTGACTGTAGGAATAAAAAAGATCATCGAGATTACTTTGTATTATCATCTTCGGATTGCATAAGTTTTCCACCCTGTCACAAAGCGGATCACGCAACAACTGATCACCGTCGAACCGTTCATGCGGTCTACTTTTCTTGCATCGTCATGCCTGTTTACTTGGGCCAGCAAAGTTTTACAACCGGCCGTGGTCAGGGGAGTATCACCAGTTCGAATGATTCCATCACCAATGACTTCATCATCTGCCTGGCATTAGGTGACCGGATATGGTAAACTTATTATAAATTTATATGAGAGTAAATGCTATCTATATTATTATTATTGTTACTATTATGTCAGGTCAGTTGATATATCATACCAAAGATGTGGCTACTTGAAAGGTGACGGAAGCTAAAAATTACTATTAAAACCGTTGTAAAATGATATCGTGCGATCGAGCGGTATATTCATACTGCATAGGGTACACCGATCAAGGTTACATGCTTTCATTTGCTTTAATCAGTATCGATAGAAAGAACCTGAGCATATTACGGAATTACCCGCGATCAGATGATCTTCAAGCTATTCAAGTAGATAAGTTTGGGGCTGATTATATTAACCAAGATTACTTTCATTGTCCAGCTTTCACAGCGTCGTACATCATACGTCCTCCTTTGACTTGATTTTCAAGGGGATCCCAGTGAAAAATCTCCAAATACTTGCACTAGCAGTACTGACGTGGTGGCCGCAAGCAAATTTGCATGTTCCATGAATGCACACTCATCAACGGACTTACCACAATCTTTCTTCTTCAAAGCAGATTTGTAACACTTGAACAGAACTTCATCGATAAGGAAATTACACTCTTTGGTGGTCAAAATTTTCTTCGACTTCTTTGATTTGTCACATCCGTAAGCCAGATCGACCAGGAGAACCAGACATAGCAAACACAATATCGGAATCTAGAAATACCATCAATACAAATGGAATACGTGAATTCTTCTAATGCTCAGATTTACGAATCCGGGTGAGTACCCGAGCAACTAAGTTCTATCCCCTAGAAAGTTCACAATTACTCAGTGCAGTCCACAAGTGGGAGTTCGTAAAGTTTGACAAACACTAGATGTCTGCAATGCTGACGATAATACACAATAGCAACTGCCAAACTCGCGATGAAGGATTTTGTACTGGGACGGCACCCTCATTGGTTTGGCTGATTCTATCCGCTTACCTCAGGGTCACAGTGACCTCCGGCTGAGGGTAATACAATTTCCTGAGGAGACGCTTGCATGGATAGACACCTGGTCTCGGAACCTCCCACAGTGATTGTTTTTGTCGTGGCACGGATTATTTATCTGAACGCTTTTGGCAGATTTGTAACTCACTGTCGCGAACCCTACTCACCGCCTCAAATGGGTTATCTTCTATCCGGCATCATTCGTGTGCCAAGACCTTATTGGTTGTGGTTCTGTTCAGTTATTTGGTTAACTAGCTATGGCAATGATCTTGTGTACAGTCAGCCATGCATATGGCTAACTCTTCCCGTGTCTCGCTTTCACAGGAACAGAACTAGCGGAGCATACAAAATGAAGCCAAATGATTAGGAAGCGTGTCTATGCCAATGTTAAATGTTTCCACAAATTAGCGCTGGATGAGATTACTAGCTTAAATGTAATAAACACCTTACTGCTGAATATCAAGCACAACAAATCTTCAGTGAATTGCATCCCAACTTAAAACTGGCATTAAAGTTCGATCCGAACGAATCACTTACTCCTCAAAATATAATCTCACAGAGGAATTAACATGAACGGGTATTGCCTGCTGCACACCAATACGGTGTGTTCAATATAATAATTTCAACGCTTCCTGCCAAGCCATCGGGAATAGTGCCATATCCACTGCATGCATGCGTTAAAGCCTACTCCCTGGGACGATAAATGCGACTTTGATGAAAAGCGGGAAATTCCGCAAGCGGACCGCTTCTCTAGACGATTTGCGAACTTGGCTAACGGAGTTACTCCCGTCCGTAGTATAATCGGATACAAGGAAAATGAGCACTGGAAGCAAAACCACGGCTTATTCCATGCATTTGCGCAGACGTTCCGTGCGGCCAGGGTTTAGAACTCATTCAGCACTTGCTCGAGGTTGTACCCGACATTCCACAAAAAATTCCCAAGTCATTCAATCTTATTTTCTATTCGCATATAAATCTGTTCCCGTGGAGTCCGAAGATATGCAAGTGACTGAAAAAAACCACATCGAATCAGGGAGATCATTTAGAGGGTTGTATATGGCAGCCATTTATTATCCCGACTAATAGTCGCTAATTTGGATTCCTGTGCATACTGAAAAATTTATTATAGCTTATCAGTTATCGCGAATGTCCGCAACTGTGTTATCCTGGACCATTTAAAGGCATCGGGAAGACACGGGTAGGTAAGCGATGTTTCCATGCAATTCTAGTAGTCGAAATCAACTTAAAGAGGAGTGCCAAAACAGTACAACATTCGCTTATTTCGGTCGACTTACTAGTGCGTTAGCTCGCATAATTCGAAATTGTCATTCGGTGAATGTGACTCCGAGCGCATTTTATGCATTTCCGTTGTCCGCCTCCATCAGATATCCGTCTTGTGGCTAATTCGTCAATTCATACGAAGTACTCTTCTATCGCACACTGAATGCATGACTGATTGTGAAGATGGAGGGGTAACATCTGTCCGACAATTGGGTCATGCTTAAATGTTTTCACTTACACGTCATAAACCATTTTCACAATCGCAATTCCACGCATGATAAGTAAAGTCACCTGGAAACACCAACACACCAACTAAAAATCGATACCTTTTTGCTGAATTTTGTCCGATTTAAACTTTCGTCGAGTCATTTTTTCTATCCCGCAAGGGAGGTACATTTTCACGGCCGGGTGGGAGGCATGTTGAGGGCCATCACTGATTTCACAAACAATTCACCACCCATACTACTGAAAGTCATTTAGTAGCTAGGCGTTGCGAATTGATTATAGCAACCCAGTACTGACTGATCGGCCATTGTGGACGGGATGAGTTACCTCGTTTGTGGCTATTATTTGATAACCAAGTTATCATTTAGTGTTGAGGCAAGGCCTACTAACAACAGGGCACTAGCGTCATGTTGAACCAAATAAACCTGGAACCAAACGAGAATCACTCAGTTTTATGGGCACGCAAATGCATCGCACGATGAAAATTTCTTACTCCCTTCGGCTTTCCAGTTATCTTCAGTTTTTTGAAAGAGTAAAAAAACCCCTTTTTCGTGATCATTACAATATCCATGTGAAAAGTCAAAACACAAAATTTTCGCTACTCAGCGGCAATAGGAAGAAATTCCGAACAAGAATGGAGTATAATTGCACAACAAAAGTGGGCAAAATCTCTTGGTTTCTATGCGAACGAAGCAAGGTAAGTATGAGTGTGGTAAGCACTTCATAATTTCATTTTAAGGCTTCTTTTGGGCATGTTATCAATAAGATTATCGAATCACCGTTTGAGTGTCTTCCTTTCGCAGACTCAAATTCTCACGCGGTTGACGAGTTATCATATTGGAATCCATTCGAATAACACAACTGATCATTGGCGTATTCATTGTTTGCTTACTTTCATGTATATTGGATTGATTTTTTAATTTCACCTGCTTAAAATGGAGATTATTTTTTAGCTGCTCAGCCAAAATGGAGTTCCTCCTTCAACTTCCTAGTTCTAAATGGCATAAAAAGCACAGTTTCTAGTTCGATCTATTGAGTGGACCCTCATACACATTGAAATACCAAAGTATTGTGGTCATTTTGCCAATGTCTTTCTGTCAACAATGACGAACACCAGAATCTTCAAAGTTTGTCCAAGTAGAGAAATGAAGTAGCTGCTATAGATGCCCCATTCGCACAGAAACCAGGGATGGAGCGTGGCATTTTTGTCGCGATTTCATTTCCCACATCCCATTAAAACGCCAATGGAATATTGGTTTTAATAGCCAACTATTGCTTCCATTAAATATTGCACATGAAATATGTAATGTTTCTATACGGTAGCCCCGCGGCTACCTAAGAGCTCCCAAATGGCGGAGTGATCGACGATGTGAGGAGTCAAACCCGCTATCCTAACATTCGAATGCCTACAAGGCTGACCGCTTCATCACCGTCGACCAAAAAGTAGCGTCAACTTCCCTCATTCACAGGCGGTAACCTAGGCCCTGGTGTTACATTGATTCACTGATCGGAAAAGAGGTGTTTCCAACATAGTGCAATGTTACCAAAAATTACTTTCCTCTGACTCGCCGTTAGAAATTGAGGGTGAACGGAAATTTCTTCGCTGTATGCCCTAGAGACGGATTAGGCAATCAGTAAAAGAACTCACAACTTGCGATTTGCAAATCACTTGCTCAGGCAAAGGTTAATAAACTGGCATGCAATAGAAGTGTGGTGTACGGATCGTAGTCTGAGGGAGAGAGAGAGACAGAAACGCATATAAAAACATTCGGCGTTGACGATGCTGCTGGCTAGGGCGACTGCTTTGCTCGTTCATGTGGACCGTGTGGTTAGGCGGACGATATTGTTCCAATCGGGCCTAAGTGTTATCAAGTGGATTCACACAGCAACCGCTCACTTCCCTACTCCATGGCATTTCAAGGCCCTCGATTCTCTTCTGGAACTATTGTGGACTTTCTGTGCAACAAATGTCTTCTTTCTTCTATGTTTCTCATTCTTTAGAGAACAGCGGTCTATATTTTCTTGAAAGAATTCATGACTAGCTGAGGGATTTCATCTTGGGAGATTCAAACTCTCTAACTTCAGCTTGAAGTACTGTGATGCTGATCGCTTGACTAGCCTTCGTAAGGAGAATTATATCTTTAATAATATTACTTCCATTGAAACTATTGTCCTTAGTAGTAGTACCGAAACCTGCACACTCCGTCAGCCTATTTTTGCTTAGGTACAAGGCAGCTAAAGGTTAATCATTTTTGCATTGGACTTTGTTGCGTGGGTTAGGTTTACTGGAAATCACCAGAAGGCTTTATGATCTAAAAATTAATGAATTGTGATGCAAATGACTCCTTGTCCCGTTACTGTCCGGAAAGCTTTCTTGTTACCGAACATAGACCCTTAATACTTGGTTCAAAGGCCATAGAAACATCTGTATTTCTATCTTACTGCTACCATAAAAATACATGCCTCTCGAACAACCCAAGCAAGTGACATACTTTGGAAGAAATTCTTTTCGTATGCTCTCATCGATCGCGTACGTATAACATCCAGAAAAAATTTCGCAGTAATGTAGCTAACCGAGAAATCCCCTTCAAGTTTGATGAAACTTGAAGTGCTGTATGTTTTTTCTTGTCAGGAGAAGGTATGTCTGCCTGTGCATGAGCGGCGGGAGCCAAGATGTTGACCACGGCTGAAGTTCATACGGTTCCGGAAACAAAAGGTAGGTCCATTAGTGGAAGCGATCGATCAAAGGCTTAGATGGAACGGAAATTAGAATCTAATTGGTGGAAAGTTTCCAAAAACAAGTGCGGGAAAGCCTCATGTGCCTGAATGAATATGTAACGCATTGTGTAATAGGAAGTAGTGGTAGACGGCAATTCTTTATGACCGTCCCGCTACCTCAGATGCCCCTTTGGGACCGTTCGTATTCGCATGGTAGTTCAGATCTCGTGATTGTGTTTGCGCCTCCATCTCCCTTTCACCTCGTTTGTGTATCAAACGTTAAAGGCTATGAAACATTCTAATTCCAGTTCAAGTCAAAGATGAGGAGGACGTAGAAAGCAATTGGTAGCTGACCCGCATGTATGCCTCCTATCCGATTTTGAAATAACAGTTGACGCGGTTCACGCAGTTGATACAATAGAGTAGATTCAAGTCGACGGCCAGAAGTGGTAAATGTATTGCTTCTATCGGATACCGTTACACATTCGAAAGCAACAACAACAACAACAGTAGCAGTCGAGTGGCATGCGACAGTCAAAACCGAAAACTCTCGAAAGTCCCGCACGAGTGAAACTGCACAAATAGCCGAGAAAATGTCGCCCAATATCGATGCCAGTGCAAATCTTCTGGTCCTTTATCGTCAAGACATCTGATTTACTGCTCGCCATCTCCTGTCCTCACTAACTTTGACGTGACAGCGTATGCCAGACAAAAACAAACTGTTTTTATTGATCTTATACTATCAAAATTTCTTGATCTACTAGTCTGCCGACTAATTCTGTCCATTGTGAATGCTATAATGTTAATAACACAGCGTTGTTGGTAGATGTAATGCGCCAACGTTTCGACTACCGTGGGTAGCCTTTCTCAATTAAAACCAATACATAGCGCATCGATTTCTCGATACACTCCTTACATCATTTGGTCCTGATAATTCTGCGGTTTTTTCCGCTCACCTAATCGACTGACACAATCAATCAGACACTATGGCATTTTTGTTGATCATTGACCAGGGTAAAGGAAACGATAAATCCTTATCCACTTCCACTATGTCCGACGCTTAGTAAAAGTATCGCATGTCTAAGTCTCCTTGTGCATACACTTTACACCGGCAGTCACAGCGACAATGCATAGACACAAACAAAACTGCTCAGAAATCAGGTGATCTAAGGACAAAAATAAATAATAAGAAAATGAAAGTGTATTTTCTGTGTATTTTTGCTGTACACAGTTGGATGTTATACTTTTTCGGCTCATGTCCTACATGAAGACCAAACAATATTTCGCACCAGAAGCTTCGTTTCTGAGTCACACATTTGGGCGGCCTTAACAAAATATAATTCTAATGTTTTGGGTCCCGACCAGGCAATCACAAAAGTTCTATTTTGGTAAACAAAAAGTGAATACGAAGAGTTAGACGAATGGAAGGAATAGAAAGAAATGGCAGTCACCTTAGGCATTGTAGAATGATCATCTCTCTCAGATGACACATATTTCAACAACTAATAATAGAAACCTTGACCCCACTGACGCCCCGACTGAGACCGTATGTTTTATACACGTGTATGCAGGCGTTCAAAATTTGCCAACAGACTGGGTAGGTACCAAAAATACCCACAAATTTGTTCCGGTTTCGATTGGTATGGTGATTTGTACGTAGGCCGTTGGTGTTTCGTCGATTACAAACCTATGTTTCGTCTGAATCTAGTCATATCGTTGCAAAGCTATTGCGCACTCGTTTCAGTTTGGGCTTTATTGTGCACTCGTTGCGAGGCCATCTCGTGCTACACGTTTTTCCGTCCCTTAGTGCCCTCTGGCTCTGATTAAGTGGCTCCATCCTGCAGTGGGATAAACTCGCATCTTTGGACCACGTATACTGATAACGGCATACCACACGTGAATTGTGTGACCCGGTGATGTTCCTTGTTAGTCCAGGTTGAACTTTCGTAATTAACTTTGTATGGCGAGAAAATATTTGTGTTCATTCCAACCCAGGTCACGACCGATTAAAACATCATGGGCTCCCTAGCCTACCGACAGGTTACTAAATAACGGGAAAACCTGTATTTCGAGTTTACTCAAAACGGCACACAATAATACTCAGTGCTAGTAACGATTATTTAAAAATGAAATTATCTGCTGTTTACTAAGATGCCTCCTAATAAAACCATTTATTTGCAACACGTTACAGAACGTTGGGATATCCTAAGAATGTTTGAACAATAAATGCGTTCAGATGATATCAGCAAAAAAAATGGGCATTTCAATGATCTACCTTAGATATCATCAACTGCTAGAGGGATGAAATCAGATAGCAACTGATCGTCGGAGAAGAACATACGGGTACATGCACACAAAAAGCCCACTTGTTTCTTTGTGTACCAGCTTTCTAGTTAAAAAGTCACACTGATTTGACGGGAACGAATAATTTCGAGCAAAAAACTGCACTGCATTTACGACCAAAAAGCAGTCGAGTTTCCCTTCAACATCAATCGATTTCGACAGAAGTCATCCCCTTCTTGAAAACTGTGTATATGAATTTGTTTATTTGCTGATTAAAAACCTGAAATACAAAATATAAAAAAATGTTTATTTTTGTCATTATTGCGGTGCGGAAAAGTGTTGTTGCTTGGGTTAGGGGACGATGATTTTACTGCAGAGTTTCTCCCTGGTAGTCGTGGTAAGGTAATCTCACCTTGTGTGAGCGGACTAGGTGCGTTGCTTTTCAATGGGTCATCGAGAGGAAGCTCAGTAAAATCGTTTATTGGTGGGCTCGTTTTCCTATTGAAAGAACACTGGCGTGCTAGATGGATCAATAAAGATCAGCTGGTAAAACAGTGGACATTTTTCACGTGACGAACTGTTGGACAACAAGCCCCATGGCGTGGACCGGAGCACCATGCACGTTTCTTAGGACGAGAGAACTAAGTACTCAATCATGGTTTTTTATCTAACCAACTCGTGATTGATTTCGCGGTTGTGTTTAACCACTAACTTGGCTCCGAATTCCTCGAGAATAATGCCATATCATCTGCGCTACCTGGCATCTGATTGAACATTCATGAGCGTCAAGCAGGGTCGTTGAGGTAAGGAATAATCAATTCAGTCACCCGTGCAATACAACTGGTCTACAATTAGACGAAGCTAGCAACACGATGAATAGAACTAGAGTAATCCATTCTCTAAAAAGAGCCCAAAATCGTCTGTCCAGACATGAGAGGTGTCGTCTTCTGTCTATAGCGGAAGCGGCTTTACTTGTCCGCACAAGGCCTACCCTCGGATGGTCCTTACAAACGTTTCGTGATTCACATTAGACATCACATACAGTTACCGCATAGATTTTAGTCACACTGGATGTGAATAGTGCTTTCATTTCTTGTAGAGCTGCTTTACCAAGCCAAATTTTTTGTGCCACTTCGGTGTGATTTTAAGGCAACGAATACGCGCCCGCGGTCCGACAGCATGCATATTTATTGGAACATGACTCAAGGGGCATACAAAAACCCTATAATACCCCTTTACGCGTTAAAGTATATAACTGTGGTATTATTTATGTACATAGTAACAGCACGCGTAATGATCGGTTATAATAACATAAGCAAACGAATTTGCGACAGGTTTTCCAATGGCTTCCCCCATGACCTTCCCAGATGAAGGCAGCGAAAGGACCCTCATAACTGAAAATCACGCAAAGCTTTGTTAACAAGTGATTCTGATACAAAACAACTGGGAAGTTGTATCATTAGTGGGATACCTTTGGGATAGTGACAGGCGCGGAATGTTCGCTCTTCTCGTTCGTAGGTCATCAAGATTCCAATTGACCGGTGGTAATTACAGGCCACAGGATAGCTACACCGTATTGGGTGACGGGGTTTGTGTGCAAATACATAATAGCAACACTATTCTAAACAGGTATAAATACGAGTTGCACTGAATATCTTGTCCTTTACACTTTGCGCGTTCTTCCAGAGTGACCTTGATAAAGCAATTCACGGACACATGAGACAAACAAACATTGGACAGATACGTTTCACACAGTGTTTCTCTTGTATTGTGTTAACCATGGAACACAATCATCCCTATAAGTGCCACTTCGTAATTACAGGGGTTACACACAACAGTCGGCTGTCCTTTCCCGTGTAAAGATACCGAACTGTTGTATACATCATGAGAAGTTTTCCAATGAAATAAAACAGGTTATACCTCTTACGCATAGTGGTATAACACGCTGTTAATTCCGCCATTTAATAAAACCTCCAGAGTTATTGTTATTCTGAAAATAATCATTGTCATCAGTCGAATTCCCTAATCATCATTCGAATCATCATCGTAATCATTATCGTCGTCATCACCCGAATCACCGTAATCATCATCATCATCATCGTTATCGTCAACCGACTTATCGGCATCGTTTCGCGAATCATCATCCCCATCAATGGTGACGAAGAGTAATTCGTCTAAAGGGTTTTTGGCATAATAAAGAAAACAGACTCACGAAGAATCATGCAATCTCATTCACAAATAATATCATTTTCTCACAGGTACGTGTATTCAATTGACTACCAGGCCTTTTTTACAGTTCCAGAAGAACAAGTGGATAATTTTGCAATGAAAAGATTTTATTTGGTGTCCAGTATACGCTTCAGCGAAATGACTGATTGTTGTGCTTGTGAACATTTGGCTACGGTACCTTTCTGAAGATCGGACACCATGCAACTTTGTGCTATGGGAACACAATCCGTGCAGGTTTGACAAGCGTTCGAGTAGACCGTACTAGTTTTGGTGGATGGGGTTCCTGAAATGAGACGAAACAGGTAGAACCAATTTGAGATGGCGAATGTCCGCGGCTTTTGTAAACCAGAAGAGTCGGGAACCTTGTTCGGTTGAATTAACAGACAACGGGGCAAGCTAACAGGTTTCCAAAATCAAATTAAAACTATCTGTGGAGGGGGTAAGTAGTGTTGTTTCGTTCATACTGCCGGTCTTGTGCTATTGCACGGATCCTCGTAGAGGTCACGTGATTCGTGCAACAAAATTCCCAAGAAAAAAAAGACGAAAAGGAGCTAGATATCTGATTAGTCATATTTGTCAGCCAATGCTTTTGTCAACTTTGGTATTGCTATTTTAGTGTTATCCAGGCAGATTGGACACATTTCACACGAAGCATAAACCGCCATAGAATGGTAGTAGCAATTGCATGACTCTTATGCGGCGTAACAATGGATCATAGTTTAGCAATGACTTTCCTCAATTGATTTCTTTTCCCATTTTTTTTTAACTTTTAACTTCATTTTGTCCTATGGTAACCGATTTGAAGACAACAAGTTCGCTTACCGATGCATTCATCAAGAGGTGAACCATGTAGTCATTCCGACCATTGTCCGAATTGACTGTTTCTTTGATTTGTCCATTCGAACTAGAAATGATTAACACACCTGTCGACCAAAGTCATTTCCGATCAAGGCCATGCTAACCAGCTGCTCATTCGTATCAGTTGACACTTCAGCACACAGACCACATAGAACTGGTCCTACCTGATCCTAGGGGTAAACCAACAGAACATCGGGATGGTAACCCTTGATGTTTGGCTATTCTAATTTTCGTGTTACTCTCGTCGATCACATTGTACTGCTGTTTCATTCTTATAAGGTCGGTCGAGCCTTGATACCACGTGGTGAATGATTTTATAAGACCGCATGAACTACTACTAACACAGACAAAGTAGCAAAGCCCTATAAGTTATGTTCAGATCCTTCTTTATACTAAGGGTGCCTGCACAGAAGTCACCTATCGGCGGGAGTTGATTACTGTTCATTGTGGAACTCGGCAAGACATAAGTGCAATATCATCACTTGGTAAAGTTCAGGAAACGGTTGACAGCATGCATGGAAGCCTACTTAATAAGGAATTGGACCCACAATCTTTCGTCCGGAATTTACATCTCAGTTAGAACGCGATGCTTCCTGACAAAAATCCAATAGCTGCACTGTGTTTTCTGGTTTCTTAATGATCGGCTAGGCTTTGATATCAGGTGGTGAGTAATTTCGTGAATCTGACATTTATATGACGTACTCTTAATAAAATTAAATTGATGAAATGACATTCACGCAATTGGGCCCCACTAAGAGGATGATGATTTTACCTTTTCAGTATTTTGTGCGCGCATAAAAGTGGATAAAAGGTAGATAACATGATAAGTAAAGGCATTTGTCTCGAGCCCCGATTACCTAATAGTGGCTTGAAATACGTTTCTTCGTTAACCTCATATTTGCTCCGCTTTATGTGCCTCGCCAATGACCAGTTAGAATTCCGGTTTTTCTGACTATCGCAAAAGTCTTGCGTCATCGCTCTTATCAGCCACTTCCATATGTGTTCAGGTATTCGTTGTGAAAGCCATCGGATCGCTAGGCAACTGCTGCTATTTTCACGAGTATCCATTTTCATCTCCCAATTGTCCACTAAATGTGCAATTTTTAGGAGATAACCAACAATTATTTCCTAAAATTCCGTTGTTTTGCATATAAAATCAGGTACAACCGTCAAACGTTCTCCCACGCTGGAGCTCAGTAATTTTCCTAAGACCTATTAAAATATGCCACGTGGTGGTATTGTCGATGTTTCGATGAGCCGTTGGGAATCAGCTCGGCTAACGAAATGGCTAAGGCTTTCGACTCCCAGTCGTTCGTCTCAGGTTTGCGTCCTACTTAAGGCGTGATAGGTAGGTACTGCTGATGCTTCCTAACAAAGATAAAATATCGGTACAGTGCTTTCTTGATTTCCAGTGGCAATTTGGACGTTGACACTGCATGACGAATAATTTGGAAAAGAAACTTATTGATCACTCTATCCAGCAGAAAATGAGATGATGCATTTTGAATTTTATCTACACATTTCAGAGAAACTTCTCCAAAACAATAAGTAAGAAAAAGAGAAAACCAGTTGTACTTTCCTGACACACACCTCTTATCCCATGGCATCAGCAAGAAAGTGAATTCTGTAACGCCTTATCTGCATGGTTCTGGTAACTCAATTAGTCTGATAACAAAATTCACCACAATATTTAGGAATTTTTCAATGTTGTTTGGAATCGTGTAAAAGCCTTTGGGACTTCCTATCCAAATGACTTATTGGAATCCCTTCTCCGCTGGTCTAAAATATGATCAATCTTAAATGGTCACATTTACAGGAACGGATTGATTGCCCTGGCATTGCCCTATCATTCGCTTGGGAATGTACACTTGACCGAACTTGCGGAAAACAGATGGGTTCCATTCCAAGCCGAATATGTTGGACGTGAATTCCAATAATCATGGCATCCTTAGGAAATATTATGGGTAATGGAGCAGAGCATTCCGTTTACCCGTGTCGTCTGATGCTCAGGAAACGATTCGAACTTCCTGGGGGGAGGGGATTGTAATTATTCGCAAGCATCAAACTCATGCTTACATCCGAAAGATGTTTGTAACTTAACTTCACTCGACAACTTGGGTGTCGGAAACCTTCTGACTTTTAACTCTGTCTAATTTCTTTCAATCGGTTCGGTCGCAGAACATAACAAATAACTTTATTTCACACATCGGTTTCACTCTTTTTCCGATTATCAATAAAACAGCAACTGTACCAAATCCCATGTTCCTTGGCATTTCTTAAAAGGTAATAAACACTTCTGTCAATCTGACAGATAACCAAGCATGATTATATTTCATTATTATATTTGACGATCATCGGTTGCGCTTTTTCTACAGAGGTGTATGTTCAGAATTGCATATGTTAGCAAGATGAGCTTTCTATGAAATTGGAGTCTTTGTGATTATAAGTCCATATTGGAAAGTCAAAACCGATTGCACACGGTCCCGATTTTAATCCAATAAGAAATCTATCAATATGACTCTGAAAGAACGTGGTTCGTAATGAAAAGCACTTTCCAACAATGATGAACCACGAATGATCCTTTTTCATGACTGACAAGAATTCATTAACAACATCCAAATATCAACGGTGAAAGGCAAGCAAACAAGGTGTGTTTCACTTTTCCATCCAAATGTGAAACAAGCCCTATACTAATCCTAGGAACATGCCTAGGTGTTCTCCAATGGCGTTGTAATCGAATTTACAATTATTTCGAATCCGTAGTCACCCTAGGTCTTATTGGAGTGTAAATCTGACTTGAAGATTTCGGATAATGTATCAAAAAAGGAATGTCGTTTATCGATAATCTTCAAGTAGATCTACTATCTCTTAGCTATCTAGAGCTATGTAATTTTACACTTTACGGCAACGGTACTTTTGAACATTGTTTTCTATCGCCATTCATCTGGTACAGTTTTGTGAAGCAATTTAGCACAAACATATCACCCAGACATTTAACTTACCACACTTTTTTTTATTCAGCCCCTTTTTATAGCATTCAAATAGGACATTGTTAATCAGGGAATTGCATTCTGACACACTGGGCGGATTCGTCGATTTGGACCAGAAACAACCCGAGACTGATCCGATCACAATAGCACCAAGGACGAAGAGAAACAGCCACATTCCCTACGAATGTACAGCGAATGACAATGAGTGGCATTCACGAATTGAGCAATCCATACTCGGATGTGGTTTTTCATTCGGAAATTTGTCCGGGACTTTGAAAATCACTCACATCTTCTTGGACTAGGATAATCAGCCCCCTTCCGGGCCGAGGTCTTTTCTGTGTTATCTTATGTATTTCTCACAATCTGTTTACTGGGCATATCAAAAAAGAGTGAAAATGCTAACATCGTCACGTATAAACGAGTTCTCTGACTCGAATAATTCGGTCTGACGATGC
The DNA here is from genome assembly GCA_008360955.1 of Fasciolopsis buskii. Classification (NCBI taxonomy): domain Eukaryota; kingdom Metazoa; phylum Platyhelminthes; class Trematoda; order Plagiorchiida; family Fasciolidae; genus Fasciolopsis; species Fasciolopsis buskii. Next base: position 205,538 of record LUCM01008411.1, read on the forward strand.
CCACGACTAACACAGGAAAAAAGATTAGGACTGAGCGATATTAATGACTTGAATATGAGACGCTATTTTCTCCGCATCGAAGTTAACTACTGAAAACGGATATGCATTAGCTCTCGCTGAAAATTGCCGGCGTAATGCTCACATTACAGTTTTTATGATTTCGGGCGACAAGAACAGAAGGAAAAACTATTACAACAACAAAATGTAGAAAACAACAAGGGAAAAACAATGTGTTGACAATTTGGACATTATCCAAATAAATATCGTACCCGGTCATATGACCTTGATTACAGGTCAGTGTGGATAGACAAAAGGAAATTTATTATTAAAACATACGGCGATATACTAGATGATCGTGGAAGTAATCGGTCTTCGTGCACACAGAAGGCTCGAGTACTATTCACTAATTTGAACCATCCGCGGTGTCGGCGTGACATTCGATTATTCATCAAAGGTCTAGTAAACAAATCACCAATGAGTTCACTATTGCTCCACCACTCCAAACACATGGCCACTGACACCCGAAGATGAGCGGAAATTTCCGGTGTTTGAATACCGTTGACTTCGTAGTATTGGTATAATATGATGGGAAATTTTTACGAGTAACCAACAAGTTAGGCATAGGTACTGGGTTCTCGGGTACAGTCTTAAGGACAATCACCGAATGTGAATAGACTGAGGTAATTGGGACATGATTCACTTATGCGCACAGAACGAATGCTCGGTTATCTGTTGTTCTTCGAGACAAGTGATGGTTGGAAGATGGTTTGGGTTGGACAATCGATAATATGTTAAATTATGAAAATTTTAACCATTGGACTGGCTCGTATGTGGGCAGTTAGACTACCGAGTTGGAGTCTACGAGATTTCCCGAAACGATGATTGGAGAGGATTCGATGTGGATCAGTTATGCATTTCGTGGCATTCTTTCTTCTTCGACACCGTTCCTGGGCTTACTATTTTAACGTCGTAATTTATTGATCCACGTTTATTTTACTGTTTGTCCTAATGCTGATTGAGATGCGAACAGAACCGGAGTGTTTTTGTGCATTTTTAGCGATTGTACAAACTGGAAATCTGAACGGGACTTGGTACGGATAACACTTTCATCAGTTTAGTTGCGAGGTCATCGGAACCAAACTGACCGTCCCACCCGGAACTATTGTAGTTTAGTCAAATACTTAACTGAAATATCATTCGAGTTCATATTGCAATGTTCAGCCTGTGGCATGAAGCCTGTGAGTATTATTACTGTGAAAAGAGATGAGTGGCTATATTGTACTTTCACACCACTCAAGTTCGCTTTGCAGAATCAGTCAAAATCTTTAGAAACACAGTCAACTAAAAGAGTCACACAAAAGATATCGTAGGACTCACTTGCACGGAAATCCACATTACTGCTCCACCCAATCCGTTTTGGGGCCTGATTTTTCACATCTTTTATATTGTGGTTTTTCATGACTTTCCAAGAGCAACGTCGTGTCATTCGCAAACAGGTTGACCATTTTTTTTTCAATCTGTCTGACGAGGTGTGTTAGCAAAATAGATCAAGAGACCAAAAAATACAACAAAAAGCGGACAACTCAAACCAGTCGATTATCCAACTGTGAGATGGTGATTTCGCTCGACCATCCGTTCTGGCTTTGCCTGAGTACATGACTCAACCCTTAGATGCTTGTACACCCGATGACTTCACCAATGACACAAGTTTGACATTGAAGGTGGGAACATAAGACCGCGTTCGTTGACCATTTTGTGACTACAAGCCGACGTCATTCAAGCGTTTAAGCATTAGGTTTTAGACAGCTTACGGTCAACAAGACATGTTCAAACATCACGAATGTGTGCTTCATGTAGAAAGAATACTCACTTCGCCTAAGGTTTGATTCATGTCACGGTACACCTTCCGATTGCAAAATGGTTGCGATCAAACGCGACAGGCGTACGACGATCAAAGACATCCAAACCTGGACAACTGAGCAGTCCAAGCTGGTTACCTACGGAAAGTCTTCAGTCATGCTTGTTTGACTCCAAGTCACTGAATCACTGATTTATTCATCTGTTAAGCTATCGTTTCACTTAGGCAATTAGTGGAATGGTTCTTTTTAGTAATACGCCAATTTGAAACGGAAATCATTCATGAATTCATTCTAACAATGAGACAATACAACGGAAAGCGGAAAGGCGGCAACCAGAAAGACCAAGGCGATGGGGGGAACTACGCAGACAAAACCATTGGGTGTTCGAACAGACTTCCTTTCTAATATCACAGGGAGCAAAATTTCAAAGACGCCACTTTAAAATCACGCTATACTCAAGCCACGACCTGTTTAACAAAACTAACTTGTATGTAGTTCACCAAAGTTCACCAAATTTCTTGGCAATTTTTACCAACGCTTTTTGGCAACAGCACTTTTAACGATGAAATAAAGGCTTTCCTTTTTGTTTGCACCGAGGCCAAAAAGTTTTTGCTTGAGTGCAGACACGAAGCGCAACGCAAGCACTTCATGTGGCTCCGGTAAGTCAAAACCCCCAGCACGTGTTGACAACAGGACGGTAATTAGCACACGAAAACACAATCATGGAACCGCTCCTGTCGGAGACCGCCGATGTCTACGTAGTATCGCTTGGATTGGATGGAGTGACGGGGTGAGTAATGTGAAGATGAGGAATCTAGTACTAGGTGCCAATTCCTAGAATACCTTGTTTCAGCGTATGAAACTTAGTAGACTATGCTGGTCGGGTCACGTGTTGCGTATGTCGAACACTCGTCTACCAGATCGTGCCCTATTTTGCGTTTCTCTCACGAAGTGGAAGAAGCCATATGGCAACGTGGAATGAGAAAATGTACAGCGAACTTGGGTAAAGTAGGTGTCTCACGTCTTCGTGGTCAGTGTCCGAAAGACTCGTCAACCAGCTGGCTAGAGTCACTGAAGGATATGGCAATGAATCGCGGACAGCGGCCATCGCGTTGTCATTTTTAATCGAATCAGAATGATTGAAAGGGTTCGTTTGTACAGTTCGATTGTGTTCCGTATATTGGCTGCAACAGCGTCGTATATTTTCCCGCCTGCGTAGGTCCACGCCCTGTTCCTTTGGATATTCACTCTTTTCATAGAAACGCGTAACTCTGGGGAAAGGCAGCGGTCAGTGAGGCTTGCTCTGCTGTTTAACGCTGAACGATGAAGATGATCCCGTCGGACATACAACAATCACATGGTCACAGACATCCAGTAATTCTGGCAAAAGAGTTCATCAATCTGTTCGGTCTCATGATTTAGTCCACTGACCTTAGTGGGTTTCATATTTCATTCTCCTCTTCTTACAGAAAGTTTTTCTTTCAAACGGCAAAATTTGCATTTGTCCACCTCACTTTAGGTTCTTCTCTAAGGCGTGGGATAGTTGGAAGGTGAACTAAAGTGGTGAGTCTGTCATATAGCAAAATCGTATGTAAGAATTATCTAGTGAACTGACTCTTATCGGCCCAGTTAGAATCCCGGGTTAGGGTTAACGAGATCGCCAAGCGACGGTTACAGGCAACAGATAATACAATCCAGTGTTATAGTCAGGGGCAATCATGCACTGGAAATCTTTCTTCTGCTACATTCTACTTCGTATTACTTACCTCTGCTTCATCTTTCACCAGCTCTCGTTTTCAGCTGCTTTAAATGGATTGCGTATTCGGGTGGTGATAAGCCAGAACGAGGTGGTATCTTTGTCATGAGGGCTTAATATGAAGTGACATGATGCATATACATATTTCAGGAACTCATCATACATCCATGAAGAACACCCTTTGACTGACCGCGCTACAATTCTGTCATCGTTATTTCGTTGTATTCTTGCCGGATATTTGGTTCCATTATCGTCTCCGTTCGCCGCTATAATCGATCAGAATTACTGTTGTTTAAAAACCATATTGTTTTTCAACGTGGACTGGGTTCACGAATTGTTGCACCTCAAAGATCTTCTTATCCATCTAGGATAGGAGCTCGGGCTAGCTGGCATGCAGCTCTTAAATGCACCCTTTCGGCCAAGATTTCCATTTCAAAAATGTTGAGTGCCAAAATCAGCTCTCTGATTACGAAAATATCGCATCTATCCATCGCAGTTCGATCACCGATCCATGTTCACACGTGTATCATTTGCATACAAGAAACTTGGCTGGACTCGGATATCGCTGATTTACTCGCTTCGATAGACAACTCCATACTCAATCGGCAGGACAGAGTTTCGGACAAGAAGATTGGAGTCAGTGTGGCAACATACGTAAACTCTTTCTGGACTGGCATGTCCGGAGTTCTTTGTACGTACACTCTAAACGGAAATGACTGTCTCTTTCAGATCACACGCATCCTCCGCACAACGATCTATCACAGTGCCGCTCTCAAATTTCAACGCAATCCGCTTTTCGTTCCAAACCCTCTGGAATAAACGTCTGCAGGAACTCCACTGTCCTATATTTAGCACGCATTTTGAAAAACCGTGACCAATTTTTATCTTAATACCTGAACAACCTGTCATAATGTGCTTTGATTATTCCTCGATCAGTCTTTTTTCATATTTTACAAGGTGATGAATGTAATTTTTTTCATATTTTTCTACCCCATGTTTTTTCGACTGAAATGTGACATTACTTCTTGTACGCAAAAGTCTGTACACTACAATACAAAGAAATACAACTTTATGTCTCAAAAGCTGCAGGAAGAGCCGCTTGTTTCCCGGTGCATTTTAGCGAGCGGTTTGGGTGCACTAGTTACCAAACCAATTCACAAATAGTTTTCACATCAGGATTTATTAGATTACTTATAAATAGGCACAAGCACCGATCCACGCCACTCCTTAGGAATTTCCTCTCGTGCTCAGATTGACCCAGAGGGTTTTGTTAACTACAATGTCAACACGTCGACACCATCTTTGAAGAAGAACGCGGCAACGGTCTGTCGGATGCAATTGCTCCATACCTTTAAAGAAATCCTACGTCCCTGATCACATCCATTGTGGTTAGAGGACTGGTAGACGCCAGCACCAGTTTACTTTCTCGCATTAAACGTTCCACTGGGGTCATGAGCCAATTAAACTGCTCCCTAAATTGTTCTGCACAAAACCTCAGGCTACGTTTTTGGGAGTGAATCACTGTGCCGTCGGATTCCTTACTCACCTTGATTACGCTGGCAAAGTTCGCAACTATGGACAATGGCTGCAGCCTTTTCTCCCTCCTCACATTTCCTTATCATTCAATGCTTACGATCATTTCTCATGCTCTTGGTCAGTTGACGTATCAGGGCTTTGCGTGTTTCCTCGACTGTTTCATCCGGGGAAGGAATTTGCAAGCATTCAACAAAATAATTAAAATCCAAGTTACCCATCGTTTCTGATGGTAATGTATCAAGGAGTCCATCGTGACCGTTGTAGGGCTTCTTTTGTCTTCCATTCCTTGGCGTGATATGACGGCTTGCTTGCCTCCACTACTCAACGATCTATGCACCACTGATTTTGTTATTCATTAAAGTTTTTTGGACGAAGACTGTTAGGGAGTTCAAACACTAAGCAGAAGAACGATTAGGGTTCCCAACCAAAACCTCTGGTTCCAGTGGCCCTCGCGTAAATGTATGCTTAAAAAATCTGGCCGCTTCCATTCCTGTAGCGGTTTCATTTACCTTTTTTTTCCTTTTGTCAATGATCTGAGAACGCAGGCGCTTGATTCATGGACTCATTATTTTTTGATTTGGAAGCGGCGTTTGACTCAGTAAATCGTGCTGTCCTGTGGCACTGGTTCTCTTAAAAGGGTATGCTGGAGAAATCTATTTCACTCATCCAGTACCTCTATGTTACAAACTGAAATCAAGTTGCACATATGGGGACGATTCTGTTGAGTTCATTACGAGAGGTGGTGTTCTTCAGGGTTGACCTCCTTCAATGTTTGGTTTCACTTTGTCATTGATGTCTGACTGACAACGTTATCTTCATGTGGGAATAGGGTAACTGGTATTTTTCCAAGCAGGAACTTGTCAGACTTAGAATATGAAGACGATATTGCGCTACTAAGTAAAATTTACGTAAGCTACGATAGCGTCGGTATGATTGGTATGAATCTTGCCCCTTCGAAATGTGAAATTCCATCACTGGACTGGATCTGGCTAGGGAGCAACTGGATGAGGTGGACAGACTCAGTTACTTGCACCACATCTGGTGGCCATTCGTCGGAAGAAGGCCTTTGCGCACATATAAGGCTCGAGTACTATTCACTAATTTGAACCATCCGCGGTGTCGGCGTGACATTCGATTATTCATCAAAGGTCTAGTAAACAAATCACCAATGAGTTCACTATTGCTCCACCACTCCAAACACATGGCCACTGACACCCGAAGATGAGCGGAAATTTCCGGTGTTTGAATACCGTTGACTTCGTAGTATTGGTATAATATGATGGGAAATTTTTACGAGTAACCAACAAGTTAGGCATAGGTACTGGGTTCTCGGGTACAGTCTTAAGGACAATCACCGAATGTGAATAGACTGAGGTAATTGGGACATGATTCACTTATGCGCACAGAACGAATGCTCGGTTATCTGTTGTTCTTCGAGACAAGTGATGGTTGGAAGATGGTTTGGGTTGGACAATCGATAATATGTTAAATTATGAAAATTTTAACCATTGGACTGGCTCGTATGTGGGCAGTTAGACTACCGAGTTGGAGTCTACGAGATTTCCCGAAACGATGATTGGAGAGGATTCGATGTGGATCAGTTATGCATTTCGTGGCATTCTTTCTTCTTCGACACCGTTCCTGGGCTTACTATTTTAACGTCGTAATTTATTGATCCACGTTTATTTTACTGTTTGTCCTAATGCTGATTGAGATGCGAACAGAACCGGAGTGTTTTTGTGCATTTTTAGCGACTGTACAAACTGTGAAGTTGAATTCGGTAGCGGTTAGATGCAGATCACATGGACGTAATGTTATTGGTTTTAGAATGCTGGATCTTCAGCGAAATCACTGTTCGGTTTCCAGCATTTCATGCAATTAGTGCGTGTATGAACCGGAATCCTAACACTGCCTTTTGCACAGCCTATAATACTGAATTAAGATTTGAATGGTAAATTTTGGATGGGATCAGAGAACCGGGCAACATTATCGTTTAATTTCAGTTGCAATTGTCAGTATTTTATGCCCATGATTTGCTTGTGTGTATGTGTGTGTGTGTGTGTGTCTAATGGCGTATGCTTATGTGCTCTGATGGGTTTGCTGAGTCTTAGTTTTATGTTTTTAAAGCAGCCGCTGGATCGTTCCATAATGCGTTAGTATATATTCCACTATTAGTTTCCTTGATATGTTTGTTGGCCAACCGCTAGAACTCCGTCCTTATAGGAATCGGTAGGCTATCCATCCACGCTGATTTCCGCCATCGTTTAGTTCACGGCTAAAACATGTCACGAATTCTTCCTAACGCTAGTTCCAATTTTGCATCTACACAAAGACTTTTAGTTATTCTATCCATCAGAGAGCACAACAACTAGTGTTTATCACTTCACGTTTATAGATCGTCTGACACAAAACATCCGCTAACCTTCAGGCGACGTCTTCATCCAGTAAACAGGCACATTTTGACGCATTCGAAAATCCTACCAGATGGCAGTGCATCGAATTAACGTGTTCCATTTTGTTCGAAATCCAGAAATCAGTGCCAAACCCACCTGGCTTTTTAGACCAAAACTGCTTTCCCAAGCGTGGACGAATCACTGAATCCGTACATTGCTAGGGTGTTCAAAGTGAAATCCCCATAGATCCCTCAGGCAACGAATTCAAAGGGACTATTTAGGAATAAGCGGTGATGATTTGTACACCTTACTGTTAACAGTTATGAATGTGCTTTACTGAGATGTGTCGTACTTCAAGCCTATGGGGAAGTGATCGAGATAGGTCAATCTTAGAACAGCGCTTAAGAGCTTCCACATACTTTGCAATCAGTGTGAAGTGGTACTTCCCTCACTTTTACATCAACGACACTGTATTTTGATGCTGCCAATGAGATTTGCTCTCATTATTCATTTGGTCACATTTTTTCTGCCCCATTTGACCGTTCTGTCATTGGGGCTACCTATCCCACATCCTTAGTCCTAATCGTCGTACATCATAAAGACTACTATCGTTCCATTAAGTAGTTGAGTGAAGAATCCATGGTATTTTCGTCGATTAAAAGAGAGATGTCACTGACTGTCCGTGAAACTTCGTTGCTCTCCTTTTTCGCGAAGTGGCTACTTTCCGTCAGTTCCTTCTACATACTTTGTTTAAAAAGTCCCGTCAGCTCAGTTCGATCCAATTAAAACTATCCTATTTCTGTTCCAAGAAATAAATTGCCGCACAAGAATGAGCAAAGAAATTCTCAAAGGAAAAAGGTTTGGCAGAAAACTTTTCCGACTGTGAGTCACAAGCAAATGGCTAGAAGGACGTACGACACTCCAAGGCAGGTTCTGACAGATATTCGGTGTATTGTTGTACACGATCGAAATGTTCTGTATGTAAATCTACAAAATGACAGCGACGCACATTAACCCTGCAACGAACAGTTTAGTTCTAAATGAACCAGCTAATCTATCCAAATTGTTTAAGTGAGCCAAAATCGACTGCATTTTTTAAATCTGTTTCAGGTTCGCATTAATGACAAAAAGAGATGTCCGTCTTTTGTTTGCTCAACGTATTCATACAATCGGACAGCTGTGCCAATTAATTCGAATCTTGTAACACGCAGGGTGAGAACAAGGAGGTTGACTATACCGGTACTACAAAAACGACGATGTTGAACACCATGTTTTTAGATTTTAACCCCGGTGAGTTTCAGGGTTTTTAATAAGCAAGAAAAAGTTAGTTTCAAATGTAAAATACATTTCCCCAGAGGAAATAAACTTCATGCATGGCTGAAAGTAATGGAGAGAGGGGCATAATTCATATTCTCTAGGATCGTTTGAACCAGAAGATCAGGAAGCGGCGATCATGTCACTGAAACTTGGAGTGGCACATAGTCGTATAAGATCCCAGGAGGTCAGCTTCTTAGAAGGAAACTATTTGTCATCAACCACCAAAGTGATCGGCTGTACAGGTCTACTGTACCAAGAGCAAACGCTATGACAAATTGCTGTTATTTTTTTCGATTCTGGATTATTTTTCATCTTGAACGCGGAAATTCAACAAAAAAATTCTTACCGGAACTGGAATCCTCTGTCTTTTCGAAAGAGCTTGTCTTCGTTTTCAAGTACACAGTAGTGAACACCATCACATGTATCGAAATGGTCCCGGATAAAAAAAGTAACTAGTCATTCGCGTCCCAGTTCGGGTGCGGTGGATATGCACTGCTGATGACTCCTAACAAGGATGAGACAGCTGTACAGTGGTTCCATGGTTTCTTTATGCTCAGTTGACCGATCATATCACATGGTGAATTATTTCATGAAAACACTCAATCTCCTACTACTAACATGTACCAAATAATCAAGCTCCGTAGGTCATATCCAAAGCGTTCGTCGTACTTAGGCTACCTGCAGAGAAGTCATCTATCAGTAGGGGTCGATCGCTCTGAGTTAGCGGACAGTAGCCGTGCAAATCAGTGACGGATATGTGCAATATTATCATGTGGTGAAGTTGAACAAATCGTTCAGAGCCTGCCCGGTAGCGTAACGGCTAAGGCGTTCGACTCAGAATCGTTCGTTCTGGGTTCGAGTCCCAGCTCGGGCGCGGTGGATGTGCACTGCTGATGATTCCTAACAAGGATGAAACAGCTGTACAGTGCTTCCATGGTTTCTCTATGGTGAGTTTAGCGATAATATCACGTGGTGAGTTATTTCATGAATACACCTATTCTCCTATTACTAAAATGTATTTAATACTTTGTAATGCTGTCGCCTGATGAAATAAAATGAAGGTGGCATATACTAGCAAATCACAATACATGTACGCATGGACCGTATAAATTGTGTATGAGTACTACGCATCCAACAGTCCGAGCCACGAGATGTAATCAAACAATCCATCTTCCTTTGCCGGACAGATGATTTACCCCAAAAGTAATCGTGAGCACGGTTGTGGAACAATTACTGTGCAAATGGATGCCTCCACTAGCGAGTAGACTGAGATAGATATGGGGCCATTTTGAGATGGACTTCCTATTCTAGGTTAACCTTCGCTCATATTTCATCCAAAAAGATACCTGAATATCTCTGCGTATGTGTTAACTACATCCATGATCGCAGTGGAGGTATACACCTCAGTCTTAGGTGGACGCTAACTCCTATTCTCTGGTCTTGTGTGTAGGTACTTACTCTGGTGTTTTCTTTTCCCGAACAGCGGTGAAAAGATTCGATATGCCTGTATTCATATCCTTATGAAACTATCCACAGCATCTCCACAGCTGAATTACCGTAGGCATCAGTTCAGTAGGCCGAAGATTACCGGTTAGATTGAATTGATAGTTTTGCAGAATTGGTGTAGTCATCTGTCGCTTCGACGGATGGTAAATGGACAAAATTTTCCTCAGTTCGTATCACCTTGCTCCGATCTTACAAGTGGGCTGCGGTGCAGCGAAACAACCGGTCAGACAATGAACATATAATACACCCAGCTCGCAAGTAGCTTCGAAATATTTATATGAATGTCATATGACTAGTAGGTCAAAATAAAAGCATTTACCCAGTCCTTTGGAGAAGACTTGCTTTGGTGGGAGACACTAGGTTAAAGCCAACAGGACAGTCATGATGTCTGCCTTTAAAGCGATCAAGAACTACCCGCTATGATTGCGGACGTCATCTGAACCGACATAACTCTGATCGGCATTGACGAGCTTTTGGAAAGTGCAGTGGTAAAAAAACACGTCACGAAAATAAACTCCTCAAGTTTAAACCTTAGGTGCGACGGTGGTTATACATGACTGAAGGACTGTTGCAAGAGCAGGACTCGAGTTTTGGTGCTTTCCGATTGAAAGAATGAAGCATTTGCACGGAATATGTTTACCGAGGTGCACCCAGTCAAACAAAGGTGCGCTGATTGTCATGAGTATCTCAGATGCAGTCCACCGGACTGAAAACCGCTTATCAAAATCACAATTTTTCTGTAACCACCAAAAATAGGAGAAAGATTTCTCCATAACTAAACTAATCATTTGCATTTTATTTAATTTTAGTAATCGTTTATTGATATTTTCTCATTCTAGAATGCGTGATTTTATCTCTGGAGTAGTAAGAATAGTTTTAATATAATTATACAACCACTATCGAACAGTCCAAATCTAACAATAAGTAAAGTCTTAGTCTCGATGTAAAGATAACTTTCTAGACATTAGTGCTGAGACTCGAACGTCAGAAATGCACAAAACGATTAAGGACTTCGTTAATTTATTCATCGTCTACTTAACTGCAGAATATTCTATCATCCCCTTATCTCAGAAGTATAGAAAGACTTTCATCTTTCGTAAGCTACAGGCTACCAAAGGGCTTCCAATAAACATCACCTTATTTGATCAGCGTTAGCTCCGAATTAGTCAACAAAAACATGTTGAGCCTTTCGTTCTAATTGATATGTTTCGTATGCTGGAGGGCCCTTATCGATCAAGCTTCCATGAGATACCTGGATTCCAATTAATCTAAACAGGTGTTTAAAAATTTGCTCCCATCGGCAACGTACAGTAAAGCCTGCGTCATTCATTAACTTTAGACGATCCACGTCTACCGAACGGTGAATGCTTCCGGGAGCAGCCCCTCCTAAACGAGGGCCTTGTTTTGCTGATAACGAACAGTTCTGAGTTGATTGAGCGATATTAATGAACGTAAACATGTATTGTACTTGAACACTCCGCTTCTGGAATGAAATACTCTTTTGACCTGGAATTCCCTTATTTGGCATAATTAAGCACAAAATTCACACACTGTCAAATTATCGACGAATAATAGGTAACCAGTGTCTTCCTATGAATGATTTCAGTTTAGTCGCGGTTATGTCCTGATTGATCAAAGTCTTTCTTTCCGGTTAACTAACCGTCAGCACCCGAGTAGTCAAGGAATTCAGATCAAGTGTCAGAATTGACCCGATTCAAGGAATATGTCAGTTTTCAGAATTCCTAAAGGCTATTGTATGCAGGTAGCGTAACTCAAGGGCCGTGAACCAAGTTCGTTTGGTTTTGACAAAGGTTTATCTAATTTTTCACGTGTTTCTGGTTCAACTCGTTTTCATCATTATTTTCTCGTACCTGGGTAAAGAGATCATTGCTTAAGTTGTTTATTATTCATACAAACGATCCGATCTGTCCGAATGGGAGTAATGGAATTCGAAACGAATTTGATAGTGAATGGAAACAGAAGATGGGTTAACAATTTTTCATATTGAGCTCTACAAATAATTTGGTCTCGAAAGACTTATTTTTGCAAGGAAACCAATACTAGAGATGGGCACTGTGGCCATCGATTGATTTATCTTCTCCTATACTATTTCGGGTTTGCATCTAAAGTTATTGGACTTAGGGATAAAAATATTTGGAATTACGCAAAAGTGTGTCGTTGTTTCACAGAATCCTCCAAGTTCACCACTGCTGACAAATGATAGACTGGTTCACAGACATTTATGAGCATGTGCAAGCAAATGTTTTCGTGTTAGATGGATCTCGTTTTTTGGACACATGTGCAGAAGGGGTAGCAACAATCAAAATGGGTTAGAGTTTGTGACTGGTCAGGATGTCATTCCGAATAATTTCGGCCTAACTCCAGATTAGTGTGAGAATGCTTTGTTGACATATGCATGCCGCCTAATTCTTACACAAATAACACCCAGAACAAAAATCACGCAAGTGGCTTCTTGCTTGACCACACTTGAATCAGGTTGTTGGATAGTTGTGGAAGACGGTACGAATGGGATAAATTGTACAGCGATTTGTTTCGCACCTCAAGAAGACCCTGTTTTGTACCGAATCAGTTCTCATGGCAACAGTCTGACCACCCGTTAAAATTTCTTGGTGTGTGGGCATTTGTTCAAAGTGCTCCACTAATCATTATCAGAACCATTTGTTTCCCATAAAACGGTCAGAATTTGTTTGCATCTTTACTAAGTAGATGGCTTTATCACAAAAATTCCAATATTTTTTTCCAATCTCCCCCGGTCCGCTCTCCTACTTCAAAACAGAACGAATCAATCATAATAGAAATAGCAATTCGTTGGTCGGAAAGCAATTGTATTTGGTATCACTAACTGGTCATTGTGGGAACAAATTATTTACTTTTGTTTTACTTCCCGCTGTAGAGAAATAACACTTTGTTGCGCTTGTGCACATTTGGACACGTCACCCTTCTTCAGACCTTTGAGCATGCATTCTTGAGCAATGGAAACACATCCGTTACAGCTTTGACAGCTTGAGGAATAGACGGTGCTGGTTTTTGATGTCGGTAGTCCTAAAATGCAAAATGGTTGTGACCAAGCGAAGATTGCGTTCGAGTCGAAAAATTATTGCGTCATTTTGTGTTTCACATGAAAGCTCGTATCCACCAAGAAAGCATTTGTGATAAAAAATAATGATGAGTGGAAATTTCGTTCATCGCTAGTAACTTTGGCGAATAGAGTTTTAGTGCACTGGGAATTTTGTGAAGATAACCAACCCCGGGAACCACAAGATAAGCTCGTTAATCACTTCACTGACGCAGTGTGTTTTAATTAAACATATGCTCCCGTCTGAGCGAAATTCGCATTTATGGTGCACTCTCTAATAAGAACGTGGTAACCTAAATCTGAAAACACTTTGGAATTAATGGAATCAAAGTTAAGGTTTACATGTGAAACTGACTGCATTTAGGCAAGTAAACGCGTGAAATATCGGCCCTGTTAACCCGCATCTCCCTGGCAATCAAAAGTTGGACATTAGAAGTGATTTTATAGCGAAAACAGTCTATCGCTCTTTCTATCTATCTATCTATCTATCTATCTATCTATCTATCCGTTTGTCTATAATAGCATTCAGCAATATCAAAAATTTATTCAAATATGGCACCGACCATTAAATCGTCCAGAACCAGAATGGATTATTCGAAATGTATTAAATCGTATGATCATTGCCAGAATTCCGGTAGAAATTTAGTACGTGTGCTCATAACTTTCATAAACCTCTTTTATCATTTCCGCTATGTTCGTTTCTTTCACGTTGGGACATTACACGCACCACAGCTAACGTGGTGATCCACCGAGCGCAATTTTCCGAGTGGTATTATTTGCAGAAACTACCACTACCATTGTCAGTAGTTAAAATGAAAATGCATAAGCTGAATAAGCAATGACAAAGGCAGTTCACAAAAGAACTTACCACACTTTCGTTTCTTCAGCGCCTTTTCATAACACTTCAGTACAACTTCGGATATTTTTTTATTGCACTGAGCTTGGGTGAGGGTCTTCTTTTTGGAAGAGAAGAAGAATCCCTCTGATAATCCCACAATGAGCAGGCTGACCAGTACAAACTGCAAAAAAGAGAAATAGTGCAGACAAAAAATCAGTATCATGCATCAATTTTACGGCATTGATACCAGCGAACGCGTTCTTCTGCTCTATGTAACTCACTATGACAAAGTGTCTCATTGTCCCAAACCCAAGTTACACAACGACTTTAGACTGCAGCCCTCTTATATAGATGATCCAGAAATCGCTAAGCAAGAGTCGACTGGTCTAAGATTCCTGTTACCATTCTATACGCTTCTGAACCCAGATTCTGACCGTGTGGTTTTATGGTGTGCATTTTTTTAGCCTGGCTGACTAGCCTATTGAACATGTATCAGGTCCGTCAAAACCGAAAAAGTGCTCCACTGTTTCAGACGATCATTCATTGTCATATCTGATTCATTATATTGATGAACAGTTTGATGTGCAGAGTCGAAAAAGGGAAAGTCATTTTGCTACCAAATGACTAACGTGGCCTGATGAGTAATACACCAAACAGAATCTGGAGTCCATCCAAATAACGAGGGCAACAGAAAATGATACCAAATTGTGTCAACGGTGAATAATTATTCACTGAAACTGCTGACAAACCGTTACATCAGACTAATTAGTAAAAAATGAGTATGGGAAAGTCATGATCGTTGTCTTGAACAGACTCGTCATCATCCTCATCCAGTGATTCATTATCCAAATGATCGTCATCATGTTTGACATTGGCACCATCAACACCATCCGAATCATCCTTATTGGAATCATTATCATCGTTCAGATGAAAGGCGCCGTTTCATTTTCGCCTGTTCATTGCGCTGTGCAATATTATTTTGAAACCTCATCGGTTGTTATCGTAATTGAAGTCGTCTTTTGTGATGCTTTGTGAGGGATGGCAAATTCTGAATTTTAAATGTAGAAAGTGAGTAATATGGGGGCGGAGAAATAGGGAATTTCCGTGACGTCGATAGACAAGCAGGTTATGTGTCCACAAGTAGCGACCGGAAACGATTAGTTGTAACCAATCCCGTGTACGCTTGCGTTTCATAAAGTGGACAGAGATATTCTGTTAACGTTGTAAGACTCTGAATGGTAGAAATGGACTAGCAATCTTAAAGATGTCTCGAGTAATCCTAAATCAAGTTGGATTTCGTCATCAAAAGCAGCTGATAGTAACAAGAAATGAAATAGCCTGATATTGGGTGATCGCTGATTGGTAGCAAGGATAGGCCCTATGAATTCCAGTTGTATGAGGAGTCTGCGAACAGTTGTGTGAGACCTTTTAAGCGTTCGGCCAGTAGGTTTTTGTGACTGATTCCAATCTGCATTCATTGGTAAACTGTTTGCTGAAATGAACTGTGAAGTGTCCATGATTGGCGGATACCGGTATTTCATTTCTAGTATATTTCTTCCCTTAGTAAATTGTTAGCCGATTCACTCTTCTTCTACTGCAGAATACGATAAATTCAAACCAACAGTGTAATCATACCCTTACTGAGAACTGAGAGACAACATGGTGTGACGAACAGGCTCGTTTTCAGTTATTCGTAATCACGCCAATGCATAATGTTCAATGCGATTTTTAATAGATGAGAGGGAGGGATGATAGGTTACAGTTCTAATAATCAGAAAATGTCCACTATTGTTTGTTTGTTTGTTTGTTTGTTTGTTTGTTTGTTTGTTTGTTTGTGTATGTGTGTATGTGTGGGAAAAGGACGGCGGTCGAGGTTAGGAGTTGCGAGGATGCGATTCAGAACCCTTACAGATTTGGGTCACGGATGTGAAAGTCATCCCCGCAACTCATAATTTCGACCAGTTCGTTTCTGAAAGTGGTTCAGCCGAGAAATCCCTTTCTCATGAAATAATTCACCATGTGGTATCATCGCTCAACTCACCATAGAGAAACCATGGAAGCACTGCACAGCTGTTTCATCCTTGTTAGGAATCATCAGCAGTGCATATCCACCGCACCCGAACTGGGACGCGAACCCGGAACGAACGATTCTGAGTCGAACGCCTTAGCCATTACGCTACCGGGCAGACTCTGAACGGTTTGTTCAACCTCACCACATGATAATATTGCACATATCCGTCACTGATTTGCACGGTTACTGTCCGCTAACTCAGAGCGATCGACCCCTACTGATAGATGACTTCTCTGCAGGTAGCCTAAGTACGACGAACGCTTTGGATATGACCAACAGAGTTTGGCTACTTGATATGTGTTTCTGATGCAATTCTGAGCTTCCATCCACCACCTGGGAGCGAGCTGGAAGTAAAAACAAGGACCCTTATAGGTTTGTAGAAGACTTTCTAAGTTTCCTTCATCTGACTCCGATATCGCGATTGAATAAACCAGTCAGCTATCAGAATAGAGAAGACCTGAGCCAACAATCGGATGGGAGAATTGTATTGTCTACATCGTGGCGCTGACGCAGCACCGATACGACAATAGGCGTGTTTGCAAACCACACCAAAAAAGTGCCGAGTGGTCGAATCGATTCAAGGTGAGTCAAAGAAGATCTTAGAGAAAATGATGTCCGAAAATAATCGATTTTCTCGGAACGATCAGTGGCACTGCAGTGTTCATATGAACGACTTTGATATCCGAAGTAATCGTCTGCTCAAGCAAGGCGTGACTCCTTCCGATACCTGAACAATCTTCAAACAACTCAATGCTGCCTCTAAACTTTTTACTGCCAGGTCACCTCCAGTCAGGTGTACGCTCCATGTTTCCTTAGATGAGCGTTCAGCAGGCGTACAACCAACAATGCAGGATAAAACAGTACAACGTGTTACGATACACTGGAGTGTGTTCATTAGAGCATGTTGCAGAGGTCCGTGGTTGCAGTCTAACTGACTTCCTATGACTATCAATATGTGCAAACAAACGTCTGTGACTGTGTTGAAAGTTGGATGACTACACGCATTCGCTAAATTCATTCCCTAACAGCACATGATCCTAGCCAGTCTTTCTTAAAGAAAGCTAACATCTTGGTACTTCAAACAATGACACGAGTTGTGTTCGATCGTCATTGCACACTGATACCAATTCCGAGCACTTGCCGGAATAATTCCGAGTCCGGAGCATCCAACTAAAGACAACGAGAAGGCCGCGGGAACGGTATCTCACGTTAGAGTTTATTCACAGTTCGTTCGTTCATTCGTTAACTAGACAGGAACGACATTGGAGAGACGCTTTTGGGCCGATAACAGTTGTAACATATAGGCTCTGCTGGTTCAGAATGGCTGCTTACATTTGGAGGTGAGAACGAGGCTACATCAACCTGTTTCATGTGAATTTCATGTTGACTCATCGCAAAAATTTTGCACTTACGGTCTGATCCCAATTAGTGATGAGTTCCTTGCCGATCCTTGGGGGACGATTAAGAACCCAAATAATAATTAGAAAACCATCCACTAGTTTGAGAATGCAACGGAGACATCATAGATCCCCCTTTGTAGGATACACACGTGCACAAAATGTTTAATCTGTTTAGTTGTCGTAGACAATAAAAAACCAGAGTCGAGGTTTAGAGTTGTACGCACCCACTTCGGTATGCCCATTAAGATCACAACTGGTTTCCAGGACATAGTCGATATCAATGTTCTTTATTGGAGATTCGATTTGGATTGGATCCTGTGCAGCAGGAGAGTAACTACTTTATGAAGGCAGTGAGACTATGTACATATATATACACATATATACATATATACACATATATATACATATATGTATATCAGCCAGTATTGTGTAGGTAAATGAGCAAAAATCCCCGAATTCATACGATCTGTGTCGCGGTTAATGCCATACACCAGGTATGACCGACACGTGCGCTTGAATTTTACTGGATTACAATATGAGTTGACCGCATATACGGATGAACTGTAAATAAAGCTAAACATGAATTCCAGCTGATATGGTCTCCCCGCTGCCATCGGCTGCTTAGTCCTGGGTCGGATCATTTGCATTTTGGAGTGCTCTTTCATGGCTCTCCGCAAATGATTGCGCGACTGCTTACTCCATTATTTGGTGTCTATTTCGGTAAATGCCAGCGTAGCGCAACCACGTGAATCTGTTCACTCCAATAAGGCTGAGTAGTTTCTCGACCGAAAATAAAAGTGTCAACATTATGCTTGGTTTAACACCCGTTATGGTGACCAAATCTCCAATCTGCGGCAAATCACAGGACATCGGTACAATTTTTGCAAGCCCATATAGCAACAGTAAGGTCGATCGTACTAAACGGATCAGAAACACGGAAGATTTGACAATACTCTCGGTGTTTCAAAATCATTTTGTTCACATTACTGGTAAAGTATGACTGGAAAATTTTTTAGTATTTGCCTCACTGCAAGCTGTTCTTCGAACAAGATATTGTTTAGAAAATGGACTGCAGTAGTCAGTCGATGCCATATCAAAGTGGCATGAAAATTTTAACCAGTGTACTAGCTGCTATATTTTCGATTAGAATGTCAGGTTGGGATTCACGAGATCTTGTCTTCACTATGGCTAGGACGTACCAAATACAGCTCGTGCATTGGAAATATTTCCCCTTCCACACTTCTTCACCTTATTTCCTTGCATTCGATCTTCCACTATTTCGCGTTCTCTTTTTTCTTCGGACCCAGCGGTGTTGCGAGGCAGTAGACGTAAGCAGAGCATGTTCGTACAAGGTCATTAGTAGTAAAACTGAAACTGAACTGTTCGACGACACGGAATCACAGTCAAATAGAATGAACAATTCTTTTGATGTAGGGAGTGTATCGAAAAATCGATGCACCTTGTATTGGTTTTAATTGTGAATGATATAATGTCAATAACTGTTGGTAAATGTAATGCACCAGCGTTTCGACTATCATGGGTAGTCTTTCTCAAGGCAAGTCTGGTTGTAAAACTTATCTTGAGAAAGGCTACCCACAGTAGTCGAAACGTTGGCGCATGACATCTACCTACAACACTGTATTATTAACATTATATCATTCACGAATAATTCTTTTGTTTCACTGCAATTTTTTCGAATTTTGACGCTTTTCTTTCTGATAAGTTCCGCGTATTTTGCACCGAATGCAGTTGTGAACTGAGAATTATTTCTCCAACCAGATTAGCGAGGTGTTTATGGATTCAAACAAAAATAGGTTGAAAAACTGATTTGATGATGTTCTCGTGATCTTGGTGTAGTTTCTCCCAGTGACTCCGAGTCAGCATGGCGGAATGAGCAATAGTTGAGTACCCTTGCGCAGGATCCAACACTAGGGGTGTGATTGAAGCTTCCACTAGCAAATCCAATCAGGTGCATGAATTAGACTATTCTTTTTCCACTAGAATCACATCTGAATTGTTAGGAGCGTGAATGGATGGCGATTCGTCGAAAGATTTTGGTTGGTCATACAAGGCTGAGGTTGAGAAAGGGGACACAAGGTCCGAAAGTATTGGTTTTTCTTCTCAGTGGTTTGTTTCGCATACGGATGGATGAACAAAATTTCTCCGGAAGTACACGGCCGTTCTTGCAGCTATTGCCGCTCATCAGTTATGCGTACCTTGTATCTCCTTTCTAAAGGCTAGTTTTGCCTCATCAACGAAAATCCTCCGACGAATCACCGTGCGATTCTTAAATGGACCTGTCATCCATTAGACGCTCATGAGGATTCAAATGTGATCCTAGTGAGAAACTAAGGAACGAGCGCAGCGCACTGGTATAGGGATGGTTGAACAGAAGAAAACCAAGTACGCATACCTGAATAACGGTAATAACCGCCAAATCGGTTGGGTGCGTTCGGGGGAATTTCGTTCATCCATCCATATGCGAAACATATTGCCAAGAAGATTAACTATACTTTTCCCATTGGAAAACAGCCAGCACAGTCAACAATTAGGGCAATCCATTGCATGTCGAAAATGCCATCAAAATTTGACATCGAATTATGAATATTAGTTGAACCAAATGATGCTCACCCTAGGTGGCTATATGTGAGATTCATTTTAGCGATGCAAGTCATGGATACAGTTTAATCAAGAACTTCAGCTTGGAGCCGATCAGCGGTTTAGCAAAAAAAAAGCCTTAATCTTAATTGACATCTAAATCAGCGCAACGTGTAACCTTGTATGGAAGGTGGCTGAACTTTTTCAAAGGTTCACTCATTATTCTGACTCATGTACAAGGGAAATTTTTATTGTTTCTGTTTGCATAATCCTCGATGATCGTAAGATTAGGCGATGCGGGACACCAGGACCTGAGTTACTGAATCCATCTACGTACTGAACAAAATGTGTTAATCTGTCTGGTAAAGGACAACTAATCATCTTTACCACAATCAAAATTGTCGTTGGTAAAAGATATGTGGTGTCGTTAGGGTTATCTTATTCCGAGCTTAGGAATGTCATCAAACAGACTTTTGTAAGATCGTCCATTCGGAAATAATGCGAGAGACGCATACGGACATCCGGTCGTTTTGTCCACGTGATAAGACGGAGATGTTCGGACAAAACCATTGGGACGCGATTATCTTCTAATGAAACTCCGATGCGTCTGCCGTTTACATACTTTGAGTTGTTATAAATTTATCGCATTTAAATTAATGCAGAAATTGCCAAGCTACTTTTGTATCATTTTCTCTTCAGTCCAGAGTGATAACTTAACCAATCATCCGTTCACTGTTTTATAAAATTGGGTTCTGATCACTGCGAGGCTGAGGCGATCGATATTTTACTAGTTTAGTACAACTAGTAAGGTTCCCTAGTGCAAGTTCAGGGCTATTAATTGTGCCCTAGGGGTTCTTGATAACCACTCGTAAACGTCAGCGGACCCTGTCACTATTGCTATCCCTAGTATTATTTCTTTTGATACTGCTACTGTTACTGCTATTGCTACTATTATTATTAACAATGATGATGCAGATATAATTGGTTACGTGTTCCATACGGCTTCAGTGAAGACGGCTGCCTTATGACAGTCCATGCCACTCTAGTCATGTTCGCCGGTTTCCAATCGATTTTTCTACCTACCAGCAAAAACATGTTTTTCGCTCGCATTCGGACATGAAAATTGGAGCCAAACGTCATAGTTGCAGCGAAAACGGGTCGGAAAATTGGAGCCTCGTGCCTAGCTGGATGACTAATTTTCGATGCTGCAGTTAAAGTCATATATTTTCTCCCGAGACATGACGATACATGAAATTGGCGATTCATACCAGCCGGACTACTGCATTACGGTCCACTTTTTGACACATGTGTGGCAATGTATATTCACCTTATACAAAGTTGATACAGTTTTTTTCTATTTATCTGGCCTGTTCAGTCTTGTTTGTCGGAAGGGTCACACGCGAAAACCGATAGTCGCGTGCAACTTCACTCACCAACCGTGTTCATTCGTGTTTTGTTTTTTTTTTTACGATCGGGACGAGAGATTGACTGAATCATGAAATCGAAGCAAATGCACTCCAAATAACTCTGCCGATTAACCGATTGGCCCACAATGTCAGCAAAATTGTTGTCTTGATCGGAACCGTATGCATCACGTGTGGGTGATTAGCTGATTTGCAAAGTGCATCAGACCATTGAACATCTCGTAAATGTGTTGCTCGATTGTATGATACATTTTTGGGCTCCAGGTCCCTCCTCACCGTGGTGCACTCAATTGTGTTGATACGAGGCGACGGTTGTCATCGTACATAAAGAAACTTGCACTCATTTATTCATTCGTTGACAAGGGACGATTTTTACACCAGAATCCAGTTTGTCTCACTTCCCCGTGTAATCTCTAGTTCACTCAATATCTATGGCAGGGAGCTTGAAGACATTACTTTGTCTCTTTTCCTGGTTTCATTTTAGAATTGTAACCCGATCAAAGTGTCTGATAAAATAGAGAGAAAACATGTTTATGATATCGTGGCTGGAACTTAGTACGATGGAGACTGCCAATTTCCTAACCTGACTAGTTCCTTATCTTCAATCATTCATTGTTCCTCTTCCCCGAACTTGTCGTTTAATGTATTCACATGTAATGACATACTCTTTTCATTTGTAAAAAATAGGGTCTTCCAAGTATGGAAAATAACTGCCCAGTTTTACACAGTGGCAAAAAGCTGGTTCCTAAATTTACATCGATAAAGTAACTTGTCATGACTATGATAGTCTAACTGTTGTCCCCTACACATTCATAATATATTTATAATAATGGGGTGTCTTTCTCTTCATTTTTGTGGCTTCAGGTCTTTGCGATTTTCCAACATTTGCCGAAGCGATCTGTCCATCCTTATATGATACCTATTATTCTTCATTGTTACCCAGCCGTTAGTGTTGGCGTAAGATAAAAACGTAACGTCAAAACCGACCGGTACAATTCATCTTACTTTAAACCGTCTTCTAACTGACTAACAACTATAACTCGTGTGACAAGCTGCTTTGTTACGTTGACCAGCGTGCTTTATCCCTTGTGCACTACTCTAATCCCATGTGAGCCATCCTCATCTCTTATCTTTTACTTCCTTTATTGATGAAACAATGGAGGCCGCGGCCAGCAGAGAGCTGCCAAGTGGGGAAGTTGACCGGTGGTGGGCGGATTCGAATTCGCGAGCTTCATGTCCAAACGCCACCACCGTATCCGGTTGGCCACCGCCGGCCAGTCACGTGACGAATGTCAGTTCCCCTCTGTCTCGTACGGTACGGTACCCTAGTAAAACCACTCACTGGTAAAATGTGCCCGTGGAGAAGCTTTGTCTTTTTAGGTCTTTACTTTGATTCTGCTGAAATTCTGGGACGTAGGTTTCCTTTTTGGCGAAATTTGTCAACGTATGTGTGCCACCAAGTTCCTCGTTCAGAATCCATACATCGGGATGAATAAGGTACTTTGATTTGAACTGAAGCCAAATGCAATGGATTCAGGGAAAACGGAGAAAATATCAACCTGGCCAGAAGAAGTACATTCGAGAATCAGTTTTCCGGTTCACAGGTCATTCTTTTCTTGTGTTGTCGTGTACAATGAGTACCGTGGTAAGCCTTGTGCTCTTCGGACATGCCCACTAGCAGACATTAACATGGCTTACACTCGGCTGAAGTGAAGACGATTCGACGAACTACGAATGCCGGCAATAAAGCCAGCAATGGATTCAAACAATACAACTCATTGCACTGAATCTGAACTCTTTACACTAGCACGGTGGTGACTGAATCAATGACCACTAACAAACTCAAAATAAAAAAAAACGGCATAAAGTTCAAGTGGTCACACTATTTACAGGGAAAATCGATTCTCTAGATGGAAGTAATGTTATTACAGGTCTGGTGGGGAAGCAAATGTCCTGTGTCGGGGAGAGATGGCATACGAGGTCTAAATTCAAAAAGGAGAGAGACCTACGGTTTCTAACAACTGTGAACAAGCACTGGCAATGTCATCTTGATTGGTGACGAAACATTTGCAATCCAAAAGCGAAACCCAGCCATCAGAACCTTCCCGGCAGGTACCCAGTGTCATGAAACAGGATTAAGAACAAGTTTCAAATTCCACACCAGTCCGCTTAGGGATCGCAATATGTGGCAGTCATCATCAGCATGAGAAAAGGAAGGTGATGCGTCATGAGAAATTATGCTAAGCCATTTCACCCCAGTCGAGCTAGCCGTCAGAGTGGTCTAAATGTCACCGAAACGACCTGAAGAGCTGACAGTCCGCTCATTCGCGATCCCAAATGATAACTAGTAATCCTGGTTTTACACTCTAAAACATTGTTTGACTGCCATGTAAAACGGGCCTCTTCCACAACTGCATCAACACATGTCTCGTGGTTTTGTTGGCAGATTTGAAATTAGCACGAACTTTGACCGCATTGATGAGTTTGGACTATGACATTTTTGGTAAGGAATAAAATAACTAAGAAACATGCGTCAGTCCTCAGAAAAGTTTTCCCAGTATACATTAAGTCATCTTTGGGTTCATGATCATCTTTTGGTCCTCTTCAATTGCTTCGGTGATAGAATCAACAAGAACACCTACGTCGGCCTTTATCTTCTACTTTTTCACAGACACCATTCAGTAGAAAGTTTTATTCACTTCAACCAAAAGCGATGTTTCATTCCTGTCTTAATGTATTTCGATGATATCTATTTGATCAGAGGTAGCACTCAAACATTCCAAAAAGCGTTGGATTTCTTGATGATCAGAGTATCTAAATGCTGCATGTTATTTATACGTTACAGTTCCAAGGTACTTTTCAGAGACTGGCACGAACTTCTGTGATCAATCCCTCTCCTTAATGGCAAGTTAGAAGTAGCTGATATGTGCAAATATACCGAGAAAACATAATTTGACGAACAAGTTCGTTTTCATTGATTTATACCCATGCCGTTACAACACCGAAAACGTCAGTTTGTCTTTTTCTCACTGTACTCAGTGAGCATTTTTATACAACTGAAATAAGTCAAGGAGCCAGCTGTACTGAAACATCTTAACATGTACATCAAGTTTCGCACGAAATTGGCGTTCAGTTCTTGGATGACTTTATAACTAAATCCTAGTTTCAAAAGAAATATCATACTCGGTTTAACAGAAACCGGATATATAGTACTAAAAAGTCACTTGAAAGGTAGGCTCTTTACGATCGTGATGCCATGTGCAATCATACTGCAGAATTAGAACGGACATTTCTGACATCAACCCATGTGCTGGGCCAATTGAATGAGGAAGAAGAACGATCTTTCGAGGAATACGTTCAATCCATTTTACACAAACACGTGACTCGGAAGGGCCAAGTGTTGATCAAACGACTGGAAGGATCAGAACCATCGATTTTATTTTACAGTTTATCGGACTTCATGCTAGACAAGACATTGTCATAAGTTTTATCCCTGGGGCCCAAATTTTACTGTCCAAATTGCCAAAGTGCACCAGTGGAATTCGAATTTTTCCCCTCAGTTGTCTAGTTTATCCCCGTCAACACAAATGAAAATACAAACATTTAAGTCAACTTTGGTGAACCTCTGCTATTGGTCTCATGGCGCTTAACACTCGACGAGTGATTTGTTGATGCCAGAACATAAGAGACAGTTGAGAGAACTGCAGAAAAGTGCAGACATCATGTTACCAAGAGCAAACAAGGATGTATGCACAGTTCGCCTTACAAGTCTGACGACGTAGCAAAAATGAGCACCATTCTAAATGACGAATCGAAGTTTGCAAAAATGATGAAGGGGAATGATAAAACACATCAGATTGAAAAAAATTTTTGTTCAGCATCCTGAGACGGTCGAGGGAAACGGATATGATAGGTTCGACCAAATTTGAACCGATTCGGCCTACGAGTACCCTTATTCCCAGAATATAAGGATAACCCAAAATACATAAAAATGGAGTTTCTTTGAGGCCCACTTTCGACATGTACAATTCGCCTGATAACGTGACAGCAAAATGGATGGCTAAGGTTGCTGGAACCCGTTGGACAGAAGATGACAAAACACGGCTTTATCCGGAGAACGACAAAGAATGTTTTCTTTAGACGTCACCTCTATTTTTATCAACGTTTCGACCATGGAAACAGTGGAATACCTCTGTGACCAGATCAAGAACAGTGGGTTGGCGACAAGTCTTTCGATAGCAGACTTGAAACTAATGATGTTCTGTTGTGCATTCAATATCCAGTTTAAAATTGACAATCAAATTTACCGCCAAAATGACAACGTGGGAATGAGGTTCCCAGTAGGAACATCACTATCCAAAATTTTCATGATGAAGCAGGGAAGAGGGCCACGCGAATCTTCAATTCAAATCCACTACTTATATAAGCGTTATGTGGATGACATCTTCTGTGTACTCAACCCATTGACGAGAACTAACCAACTGCTGGATATTTTCAACTCGGCTCACGCAAATGGAAAATTCACAACAGAGATGGGGTTGGACAGTGAAATAGCATTCTTAGATATACAACTACGTCATAGAGAAGACGGCTCATTTCGGCATTCCGTACACAAGAAAGCTACGTAGAATGGATAATACACCAACTTTCACAGTTCTGTATCTTTTGATGTGAAGAGGAACCTAATAGCCAAAACAAGAAGAATATGCAAAGAAGATAATCTTGAAGCTGGATTGCAGAAGAGTATTGACAGAAAATGGCTTCCCAAGTAAATTAATCGATAAGATCTTGGAGATAATAAAGGAAGTTCCAGGGAGGACAACGGTGGAGAGAAAGCCAATATACATATTTCTGCCATTCAAAGGTGATAAGCTAGCAGAGATAGCACGACGAAGACCGACTAGCTCTATCAATAAGACATTCTACACAGCTAAGCTTCGAATCTTGTTCAAATCCCGTCCCGTAGTGTCATTATGGTTGGAAGACGAAGTTCCTGATTCTGCAGCCTCGTTTTGTATCTATTCATTCACATGTTCCTGTGGCACAATTTACACTGGCCGCACGACCAGGCGCTTGTCTGAACGCATCCGTGAGCACCACCCGACATGGTTAGGCACTGGAACAATTAAGTCACTTAATAGCGCAGTTGTTTCACATTTAGCACAGACTAACCACACCGTGAATGTGACGCAAGCTTTCCTGACCCTGTATAAGGTCAGAGGTCAACAATCCAGGTTGGCAAAGTGTCGCCTCTTGTACACTGCAGCAGCTGTCGCGATCCGTCTTCACAATCCTCCACTTTGTTCTCAAAGACAATTTGTGGTTGCGCTTCAACTCGCCTGTCCCACCCACTTCCCAGTGTAAACCCTAGACAACAAAACAATTAACACAAGTTCTTGTGTATTCAGGTTCTGTAGGTAACACCACAAATCCCTTCCCCACCCTTATTTTTATCTGACTAATCCAATCCTTCCTATAGTAAAAATTCTTCCTAATATATTTCGATGCGATGACAGGAGTACGAATCACTGAAAACGACCTTGTTCGCCAAATCGTTTTCTCAATATGCTCATTGGGAATTTTCAAGAAATTTAGTTAACTCGAATACTTCACTACACATGGGGCGTGATTGTAAGAACGTGATCACGTCACGAATGATGAGGGCGGGAACAACTTTCGTGAACTTGTGAAACCTTTAGCAACTTCAAACATATCCGATCTTCAGTCCAGAATGAGGTGTTCAGTGCCACGGTTGCTTTTTTTTCTTCGTAATCGCGCGGCCTCGACTCTACTCTCGTAAGATATTCGGTGACTGTTTGATTGGGGAAATTCTTCGTGGATTAGGTGTGGACATTCGTCGCAACGTTCCTTGGATGATCGATCGCTTTGGGTTTTTTTTAACACAAATCAATTTATGTGCATGAATCCAAGCATGCGTCCCGTTGAATAAATTGATGGTATCGGATTCCATTCCTTATTACCGGTTCAATCCGTACTCTTCCTGTCCAAAATACTTTAACATACATAAAAATTTGCACTACGTACTCTTGATTCTAAGGAAATCGTCTGTGACACTTGTGTACTCATTACGGGCTGCACCCGATTCCAGGAACACAATCAAGAAAGTGTGCTATCCAGAAGGCAGACTATATTTGTCTTTTATTAAATTACAGGATTTATTTGCCGGTATTATCACAATGAAACCTGTTCATTTGTCTCCTCGTAGCCTTTTTCCGATGGACATAAGCGACTCATCCTTGGAAATATTCCGGAAAGTTTGTGCAAGTTTTATGCTCGGACTTCGGGAACCCATGATTCAAAGCCACGAATATGAACTCGCAGGGAACCGTTTATTTCTTCTTGGTATCTTGTATATCGCTTTGCTATTCGCACCATCCCCGTCGTTTCCATCGTTGAGGAGGATAGCCGGGAAGCCATAGACCGGCTTATTATGGAATTCACTGGCTACGGTTGGTTTAATTTGCCTAGAAAGTTCTAATCCACTTTGGACATCTGGACTAATTAGATTTATAAAATGTCACACAAGAATCGTGCAAGGTAATCTTTATAGCCAAATAAAGTCCATAAACTGTGATTCATCCTCGAATGCTATGTCCAACTTACTAGTCTACATTGTCCCCCTAGTTAAGCGCAGAAGTGACCACCTGAATGCAATTTCGTGAACCACAACGGCACCTCGTGTGTCTGAAATATTCTGCCGCTAGTCCGAGTGAACATCGTGAATGATGCTCCCGTCAGCCGAACCCACTGGAACGTATTGATAATGTGCATATACCTTTAGTCAGATATAAACTATCATTTGGTGCCATGAACAAACGGTCTCCCGTTAACTCCTGATGACTTTCGTTTATAAATCACGTGGCTAAAATTAACATAATATTCAGGTTACATGACTGTATACAACTTTGAAAAGTGGTTAACTTAATTTGCCCCACATATTCCAGAGAAATTCGCTGGCTTTCGTTAGTTTGTTTACTTTCTCATTACTTAATTTCTATTTTTCCTCGCTATTGACGTTGGACTTCAATTCCTACGGTCGATTTGTTTCTGAATGAAGCGAACATAGTCCTCTGTGATTATCCATTTCATCCAATTATGGGTTACTTTTGCTCATGAATTTTCTAGGGTTTTCATCAGTCTTCGACCTATGGCAAACTCAAGGTAGGCCTTGGTGTTCTTCCCAAATGTACATTTAAAACACATTTGCTTGTCTGTGACTTATGTGACCCCAAACTGAAGATCGCTTTGGATTTGCATTCTACTGTACCAAGAACGATAACGAAATGCAGATAGTCGTATAACTGAGATGAACGTGGCGATTTACTATACTCGCATTTTCACCCCTACTAACTCGTTCTAAGCTATTCACATTCAGAGCTCTACATATTGTCAAATATGACTAGCAACACACGGATGCGAATGACAGCTTGCAGGGCCAAAGACTGTACTGGGCCAGTGATATAAATATATATATATATATATTAAAGGTTAGAGGAGGTACACTGTTATGACGTTTATTGTGACGTTTCGATCCAAACTAGAACATGCTGTCAGATGTACCTGTGAAAAAATTCACAGTTCGAGATTCAGACCACAGAAAGCTAATCACATCGGAAGCCCGAACCTTGAGACAGGCCCCGGGTTAAAAAACGATCTAACCATATTGTCATGATACAGCGACAGTTGTGTTTCTCTAAGTAGCGCAAGCCAATCCTAGAAAATTTCCAAAACACTAGCTGCCCCATAGAACATGTTGGAGACTTGTCGTCCAAGTTAATTTCAACAATTTAATCTGTTGATCATCATTGCTTCTCAATATTACTTTCGACTGACTGTCAGTTCTGGTTCATGCATGTGAATCAAGATCTTCCAATTGAAATTTCCACATCGTGAACCATCTCACGCGCACACCAGAGGATAGATGATGACCTTTAGTCCCACGTCCATCATTTCCCACCTATGTACTTTAAGTAGTACTTTATTTATGTGGCTTATAGACTTTAGACAGTCAACCAACTCGTCTCTCTTGAAGTGCTAATAGCGGTTGAACTTCATCACACGTTGGTTTTCATTTCTTCTTTTGAAGATCAAATACTTGAACCTCTTCAAACGATCGTTGTTTCCGTGCTGATCCACAACTGTGGGGATCAAGAGTAACCAGAAACGAGGTTATTCACCACCTGCTATTGCTTCTCAATGCATTCTACAAAACTGCTACTACCATTATTATTGTTATTAATATTATTATTATTAATTTGCCGAATGTTTCCAGTGAATTAGGTGAATGGTTATCTTCCCGTTGTAGCCGTGTTAAATGAAACGATTCTCGTTAGTTGAGAGAAGCTCTCACCGCGTCTGAGTATTCAAGCGAGTTGACGACAGTAGATTTGTACTTCTTACGGCTTATTTATAGTGTAAGAGACACTTTGTTGTAAAACGCAAAAGAGTATTGTGGTGTCTGCTCCGATATCAACCGGTAAATCGTTGATGCGTCCAATCTCCGATTGTTTATCATCAACGCACATTTACTCTAAGAGATAAAAAAGACCAAGTCGAGCCAGTACTTAAGTTTGCTTTCCAGGTCAAAATAAATCACTTACGTTGTTTTTTTTTCTGGTCTGTAATAAATGATCAATCGGTCAACTGGCTAATTCGGCCCATCATTATAAACTGATCTTATAATGAGACTTGTTTTCATTCAGTTGATCGATCGAAATAACAAGCGCGATGTCACTGCACACTGGCTGACCATTCGATCAGGATAATGAACTTGACGACGCATGATCCATCAGCAGGTTGATTTCATACCTGTCAGAGTAGTCCAAGTTACCAGAATTCTCAATCGGATTTGGAAATTAAGAAGTCGAGGAGTTTTCAACTTAATTTTATGGATAAGTATCTATGCAAAACATATTTACTTTCCCAGAAACTGTACATCGAACAAGCCATCTCATTGGTAGTTGACAAAATTCCAATCATCTGAAGACTAAACTTTGTCCTTTAGGCTTGGTGCTTCACGGAATAAATATAGAACTCAGTTTTCTAACAGTGGACCAAGGATGTTGTATATTGGTATCGGGTAATTAAACCATTCAGAATGCTCTTAAGTTTGTCTTAACAGATTCCAATTTCCAAGTGAGTGCCTTATCGTTATCTATCTAATAATACGGAAATGAACGACACAGTCATTGCAAAATAAATGAAAGCTTCTCGTGACTGCCATGCAGGCCTACTTTCACCGATCAAAAATAATCCACTGGTGACCGGCTAGCCAGACACGGATATCAAACGCCACGTGTCTTTTTTTTTGACAAAGGACCGATTCCATCGAGCGATCGTATTCGCGGTTCTCCATTATTTCTAGTTCATATATATACCGTATCGTTTCGAAGTGATCACGGGAACTATTCATTCTCGCTATTTGAATGGTCTTTTCCCCCATCAGGTTTACGTAATATTACTAAACGCTTGACAAAATGTAAATAAATTGATGTTGATATTGACTTTTTGTACTTGTTCGAGTCTTCACTATCCTCTTTCTCGTTTCCAATTTCACAAATGGGGAAGGACTGATTACAAATTGGATTTCATCAAGCCACGGGAGGTCATTCATTACTATCAGAAAAGTAGCATCATTAAATCACGTCATGTTTCTCCCGTTCTTCTGTGATTTCTCCCCCATAGACCCGGTTTTGCTTAAAAAATGAAGGTTTTGAAAAATATTTCCTCCTGGAATGAGTGGTAGTCAGTGGTTTCTTTATCCTATCACGGATGAAATTGCTTACATAATTGTGTTATCTGGAACTGCCTCCATAAAACATTTACACAGAAGACTCTTTCGAACTTTAATCATTTCCCACATTCTTCGCAAGGTAGCGTCTGCCGTTCTACATTGTTTGGAAGGAATAAATTCTACGAACTTGATTATTTATTACGTGATCTGCATTCACTCCATGCGGGACCGAATCTCAGCCAAATTTCTAATAGATTTCAAGTGATTAATTATTTTTGCATACGGTTTCTTGCATCCCAAAATCTCGTGATGCAACATTGAAGATGAATTTTCTGACCGGAAAGACTGATGCCCGTCTGGACAAAACACAAACTAGGAGGCATAAAAGAAACACCAAAATTCATTATTCCATTGCCTTCGCTGAAGAAATTGTCCCATGTCCCCAAAGCTCCCTTTGCAGGAATGTAAAATGAAGGTAATCGGGCAAAATAGCTGGCAACTTATCGAACACACCTGTCCACGATGGACTTTCAGACACACAACCACCCATGCATGCACGCACGCATGCACACACACACACATATATATATGTATATATATATACAAAGAAAATAAATTCTATAATTTTTATTATTGTTAATGAAATAGTTGTTCTGTTTTCTGTCACAATGCACACAAACACACTAGAATCGTTACCATTTGTACATTCTTTTCAATTGACGGTTCATTTGTTGCGCCGCGGCGCACTGATTGGCAGGGGCTAAGGAATAGTTTTTGTATAAACATTTGTGTGCATAACGTTGACAATTTCCACATTTCTTACAAACTGCTGTCATCTCTTCGGGGCTTCCATTTTTCGGTACTTCTGAAAAATGGAATAGAAAAATAGTGAATAAGTCAGAGAATGGAAAATAGTTAGAATATGTTACAGTGATGACGATAAGATAGAAGGAGCTTTCTGGTAACACATGACAATTTCTGATAGTTCGAACCCGATGGTTAGTCTTCTTCTAATTCGAATTGGGATATAATCATCATTCCGGAAACAGTCAAGGTTTTGTGACTGCTAAAGTTCAGCTTTTGTTTCTGCTATGATTAGCAAGGTTTTGCGCTGATCCACTCCAATCTCGTTTACTACTTCATATCACAGTCTACTTGAATGCAGAAATATGAGAGAGTAGTGGAGAGTTTGAAAAATGTGATTAAATTGAGAAAGCTCTAAAAAGGAGAAAAATTTTCAATACAACTACAGCATTCGGTTATTTCCATCCGGTTCGTGTAATTGTGCAGCGATGAAAGATCTTGCCAGTCACAATCTGAGAGTCTAGTTTGTCCTTCTCGGACTACGTTACCGGGTGGTATTTCTGTGCTAGTTTTCCTGACATCGATTGCTTCTCAGTCAGCAGCTAGCACAAACTTTATTGGATGTCGTTCATCCCGGAGGCCTAGATCACTTGTTTGAAGCTGGTAAAATCAGGTCCACAATCACCGATTCACCTATTAGGAACGATCAAT
This sequence comes from Fasciolopsis buskii, assembly GCA_008360955.1. Taxonomy (NCBI): domain Eukaryota; kingdom Metazoa; phylum Platyhelminthes; class Trematoda; order Plagiorchiida; family Fasciolidae; genus Fasciolopsis; species Fasciolopsis buskii. The sequence continues at coordinate 238,602 of LUCM01008411.1, forward strand.
ATTAAGAACATGCTCGTCTTACTGTATAAACGTGCAACTAGTTTTTTCATTTGACTGTACACCGAGGTGGTTTACAAAGACGTTCAGTTCACAGTATTTTTGAATTATATTTCCACCAGTGATTCAGTTGGCCCATTGATATCGGATTATCATAGATCCGATAGGGATGTGTCCATTTAGCCTATATTTACCTGTGCATACGACAAGGTTGGTTGATTGTCGGTTTCCTAGACAGCAATTTTCTAGCAGATTTATACTTAGCAAATCTTGTGAAACAGATGTGCGCGAGTAGCATTACCACAATCTCAGCGTTTTGAAGTAGCAAATCAAAACCTAAGTGAATGTAATGTGTCGGAAAAACTGTATGAGTTTTCAAAATAACAGACCATGGTTTTTGAAGTCGGTTTTATTCACAGCTCAGGTGGTTATCAAACGCTATCGATCGATCATTGTTACTGGCGTACAGTTGGCAACCTAAGATCAACCACCAATGTCTTAAGGTAACAGACGGTATTCAGATAATCCTAGCGGCAAAAGCCAGTCATACAGCAATGATCAATAAACTGTCATCCATCCACATGGGATTGCTCTCTACCGGTCAAGGTGATCAGTGAGAGGAGATTGACATGTACACGTGCTGTCTCGCTAGCCGAATCTACCGAGTGGTGGCCGCAGCAAATGAACTTTTGCACGTAGAGTTCGTGAGACGGTTTCGCGGAGCAAACCGTTTTTTCTCTGTATCAAGATTCGTTCTCTACGGTTCATACAAGTCCTTTTGGGCAAACGCACTGAAGAGTTGTTGCGGTTAAAATACCAGTTTTTATGTATCTTGCAATTTACTCAGGCAGGTTGGCACCTGAACAGCTACTAAATTCACCAAGGTCACGAATCGGTATACATATCTCATAATCGAAATACAATTCACGGTTTCTGGTTTGTAAGACTTTGTGATGACTGAAATTGGCATTTGAATCGCAAACGTTTCAACACCACCTGAACCAGCCTTATCAACAGGTTAGCAGTGGACTCTGAGGTTGCCTACATTTACGCTGGTTCTATCCAAAAACATGACCTTGACCAGGGTAAAGAATCTAACCTTGAACCTCTTCCAACATGTTAAGTAAGGAAACTTTCAAAATAATAGCAACTGAAAACTTATAGATATCACCTTCTGAAGCTGGCCTTAAATGTGATCGAGGCAAGTTCACAATGGTTTCACATTTTCATGGAGTAGACCTTACAAAAATATCACATGAAATTCTTAAAAATACCTGTTCTAGTCACAATAGAGTTTTGTTATTCGGTACCAAAAGATGGGACAAATTTTCTGTCAACTGATAGTCAAGTACACCAGGACTACTGTCCCATTTTTCATCCTTCCCAGAATGTAAGATTAAAATACGGAACTCACTGCACTTCTGGTGTCCTGTGGCCCAGTCATAGCAGACGGTGACAATTTTTTTCATGGCATAGTTACAATCCGCATTGAATAGATGCTGTTCGGATGCACTGTGACAAGCGCCGATAGTCAACAAAACCAGGAGCAACACGAATCCCGGCTATAGTGGAGGTAGACAACAGAATGAACGAATAAATTCCGCACAGCTACTCCAGTACAACTGAGGATGAAAAGAAAAAAAATACCACGAACAAGTTTTCACGCAGCATGAACCGTGGGGAATGCTGCGCCTGACAGTTAGGTTGTCATGTTTCCCGTGATCGTTCTGTTTCAGCTATGATGTGTGCACATGTGATTGTGTAAAGCTTATTTTTATTGACAATCGACCCTGATCACTGGTCAGCGAAATGGCTATAAGAATTTGCATCAAAATTCTAAACCAATTGGTTAAAAACGTTAGGCGACCGGGTACGGTTTTATATCCGAATTCACTCGCATTGTGTGTGGTAACTGCAACCTAGTTTTGAAAAAAAAACCTACCGCACATCCGAATGCCATTTAAAAAGAAGTAAGCGAGCGAAAAGAACACTCATGTCTGGGACACCGAATGCTCACATTCATTATGCCGCAACTGGAATCAAGCATGAATCAGACTAACCTTAACAAACTTATATATAAACAGGAGTGCATATTCTTGCATCACCCCTTCAAACAGTCTTGTTCGCGAACAAAATAAATTCCACCAATGAATGAGAATCGTGAGTAAGTGAGTGCGCACGTGTTTAGCATGCAAGCAGTGACAGGTACACTGGGTGCGGCGAGAGAGAGAGAGAGAGAGAGAGAGGGAAACGGTCCTAAAGTGGAGCACGATGAAAATCCTTAATCTCTTACCCCAGCATACACATGCACATTCACTCACTTTCGACTGCCTGCATCAAACAAAAGGTCGGCAACGAAATCCACGGCTTTTCAGGGTTACATCATCATGTGCAAACTCAGTTAGGTCCAGTCGAATCTGAAATTCCCGAATAAGATTTGATCGAGTCTCGGTACGATGATTGCAACTTTCACTTGGCCAGATAAAAGAGCTGGGCTGAAATGCGCTTCGTAGTGACGTCTTTACATCGCAATATATTGAGAAGAATTTTTAAGAGGGATTGTATTGCACAGGGACGCGATTTGTGCTGTTACACGCATATCTTTTTGAGTTTGACTTTTTGAATCACTTAAGAGGCGACTAAATTTGTGTGATGATATAGTTCCAGACGAAAATGTATTTCGTTTTCATGGTGGAGAAAATCATAAAGTCAATTTTACTGGGCGCTTATTGGATATGCATCAATTTTTCAACCATAAAATGATCATTTGGCTCGGCACGCATAACACGACCTCTGCTGGACCACACCTCTCTGGCACTGCCAATGCTTTGACCTATTGGCAGCAGTTACCGTAATTGTCTACATTAGAAGATAATAAACTCATTCGTACCTTTTCCCAAGAGGATGGAGCACCGGGTCATTTTACAAAGCCTGTTCTATTGTGCTTTTAGGAACGGTTTCCTCGTCAGCGGATTGGAAACAGCGAGCAGATCACGCGACTAGAGAGGTCTCCTGATCCTGCCCTTTTAGACGTTCTTTGTGAAACCTACCGAAAGCTATGGTCTACACTCCACAGTCGAGAACAATGGAGCAGAGTAAAGGAAAAAATCAAATAGTTTCAGTATGCATACAAATGCGGGATGTCAAGAATACTCTCACTAGTCTAATCTAACGATCCAGGGTCCAGAAGTATATAGAATTTGACGGAATACATTATAGGACTTAGTTTAAACTCGCATGGGTTGTTTCGTTCATTACTAAAATGAGAATTTCCCTGTCACTTCCTTTTCAACGATCTAGTTTTTTGTGTTATGCCGAAAAGCACCATGACTAGGTTACTCTTGATGGACGAGTAATAATGATGATAATATTAACTTTTTCCTTATGGATAAATGGTAGATTTGTGTGGAGGGTTACGAATAACAAACCGAAAGACCGTGGTATAAGGATAAGTGAGAATTGAAACAGTGATGCGTCTCGGTCAATTAAGGCTTACTAATGACACACTTCAAATAGTCACTTGCCTCTTAATGCCTATTCTTGGTGATCATTTTGATAGCGAACGCCATTCAAGTCTCTGCATGACTGGAAGCGTGCGTTCTATCGTGATTGCATAAGGTCAAACAAAAGGGTCAGGCACTTCATGATTGATGTGCCTGCGTATTAAACTTCTTGGAGCATTAAAACTACGGGGTACCTAGCAAGCTGGAAGCAGACATCCGACGCTTCCTCGACTCTGCATCAAATTTCTTTTGATACTGAAGCAATGGCTAATCCATCCTAGGATTAGATGTCTTATCGGTTTCTGTTTTGGTTATGCCACGTTGGTGCCATTTTCCTGACTATCCTGGGATGTTTTCTCTGCGTATAAATGGAAAGAAGCTATGTCTGGTAAGATATCTTTTATCCTTAACTTCCTTGATTAATGAAACAACGATGTACATTAATTTTCAGGAAGGGGGCCGCGGCCAGCAGAGGGCTGCCAAGTGGGGAAGTTGACCGGGGGTGGGCGGATTCGAATTCGCGGGCTTCACGTCCAAACGCCACCATCTTATCCGTTTTGCCTCCGCCGGCCTAAGTTGATCGTGCTAGACTAATTCGGCAAGCCAAACGCAAAAACTTTGCCTCATTCAAACTAATACCGTGATTAAAGTCCAAAGCAAGAAAAGAATAGGCTACAAAAACAAACTGCGACCAAGCGCGTTCAACGGGACCAACTCAACTTTGTCATTCAACTTTAGGTTCATAGCAGAGATTGTCTAAAACGAAATGACCGACCCGAATTCCATAACAAACACTGATCAATGCGCAGTTGAACACTACTTACATTCCATTCGCTTATTGTTCTTATCATCACTTGAATTTGAGATGCGCTCAGTTCATCTTACATCGTCCGTATGTACCTCATTTTCCCGGGCATCTTCATTCACGAGCCCATGAATAGCGCGATGAGCACAGTTCAGTCTGGCTCATTTGTTTGACCAAGTGAATACTGACATAATCGTGTTTGAGACCCGACCAAATCTCCGATCACTCGTTTTCTTCGGACTCAAGTAGGCTTCGTTAATTTGGACAGATTATACAGTCCTGAATGAGCCATGGATTTCATTGTGCAGCGCGTGCAGTGTAGGCAAGCAAAGTCAGAGTGTGTGCATGTTTATGCTGGGTTAAGAGATTGAGGATTTTCGTTTTGCTCCAGTATCACACCGTTTCCTATCCTTTGACACACCCCGTGAAGAGCGCATATCGAAGCAGAATCACGAAGTTGTGAGTTAGAAAACTCCGAAATCCGTGTTCTAGCTAAACCATACCATTCGAAGATCCTAGTAGTAATCTGTCCTTCCACATTTCTTGTTTGTGCCTGTCTTTATTTTTTGTTTGCTAAAGTTGCACATCTTAAAAGAGAGCAGTGAAGAGGTAGATTTGGTTGTGATGGCGACGATGACATAAGTGAGCTGTTGATTCATATTAACTCCGCAATTTCTGAAACTTATATAGCTTTTCTTCTGGTAGTGTCCGCGCAAGTGGTGAAATTTCTTTCTCATAATTGATTCACTGTATGTACATTTACCTATAAATTCACGTTTTCTAACATAATTAAATGCTTTTTGGATGCTTTCAGACAACCACTCTGAAACTGTATGAATTAGTAAATCATTAAAAATATTAGATTGTGAAAATAATTTCGGTATGTGGTTTACGAATACCACAGTCATCATAGTCCGGCTGCGAAGAAAGCCGTCACATGACGCTGACGAACATATCGTGGTCTCATAGTTGGTCTACTTTTGTTGATTTCTTCGACTGAGAAGTTGTGAGATCGATTTTTCAGCTTTAACACAATGGAAAAGTAGTCCGAGTGAGTTGACAATAACGGATGGATAGAATTTCCGTTTTTCTCAACCATCACCTGTTCTGATCAGCCCGAAACCTTACAAGGTGAATCACCCTTAAAACACCGTGGTTCAGCGTTGCTCCAAAACTATAGATACCGTCAGTCGTGAGATATTTATGCCTCAAACGATCGTTAATCGAGTCCACTATCGTTTAACGGCCTTTATCATCCAGGCCTTTTGTCATCGCCATCACTCCGAAAGTGAACATCCTGTCAGCACATACCAAGTGATGGTTGACCTCATTTCTGGACAGGGATATGCTTGCCGCTCATGGTAAACCAGGTGTTGGCGTAAACACAGAAATAACATGGAACGCATATCGTCCAAGATGTAAATGTGAACAAGAAACCAACCAATGCAAATGCTTCACATTAGTTGTGACTTCTTTACCGGTTCGCGTCTTTTCTCGTTTTCGTGGAATCCCATCAACTGGCTCGTTCCACTGGTCCCAAGCAGTCCCCGAAAGATTTTGACTCCGTCCATTCTGATCCCCTGAAACGCGTTATATGCAAACATTTCATATTGCATCTTGACAGTTTTGATCGTTTAACGTCCGTTGGTGTCTAGAGAGAATCAGTGTTGCTTATCCGCGTGACAATCTTTGTAACCACGACATGGGTAACGAAACTGTTCTACCCCTGACCATCATCGTCATCGGCCATAAACTACATCTAATTCCATTCGTTTTTGGCACGTTTTCACTTATTCATGCAAATGTAAATTTTCATTGTATTACTTTCCACCCTGACTTCTGTCTCTCCCTTAAACATGCATTCTTCGAAAGTTGTTCAAGCTTTATAGAATGGAACTACTGTGATAAATTCAGATTACCCGGTAGTATTTACCTTTTGCGGATATCATTTTGTCTGTTTTGCTTTGACGTCAAATTTTGCTTGTGTGACGTCAGTTTGGATGCATTTATCTCATTGAACATAGTATTTCTAAGGTTGCGTTTCATCGGGCACATTCGACTGCTTTCGTTCAAAAGCCCCATTGATTGTGGTTTGGTATTTTGTTAACTGACATATTTCTAATACTTTCTTCCTGTTGCTTGTATACGGTGGAAACTTCCAATGATATCATTATATGTCCAAATTCATACTTGCTCTGCCCACAAACTGACTATAGGCACCGGAAATCTCGTCCCATTGACTGAGACAAACACGACTCACACGCACATCCACATATACAAGCATGAGCACACAGACAAAACGGTCGAGAAAAAGACCCGGGAATTCTAACGGAATATCGTTCGGGTTAATCCAACTTCGCTGTAGAGCTTCGACCTTTAATTTGTCTGGTTACGTTAAATGCCAGTAACGATGGTCAGATCTGACAACCTGTGAAAGCGAAATTAAAGTCCAAAAATAACCCGTTTCTCTCATCCTGTTATCTCCGTTTTTCCTAGCGTATAGACACATGTACAATTATACTTATTGATGACGTGATGAAAAGTGCTGTCGAAGTCACCGGGCATTGCAGACAAGACCAAGGATAAATTACCGTTACTGACCTCATCAGTGTTATTATATATGCAATGTTACTCAAAACGGTGGTACGACAAGACACCTTTCTAGCCCTATTGGGAAACTCCAACTACGGCGGTTTTTGTACGGAGACGGAGTCATCTCAGGTGCCAATGTGTCACAATAAGTGGAAACTCTTCACGCTGTGGGAGTTAGTCCAACGCTTTCTGTCGTGTAGTGTCTCAAGAGCCGGTCATGAGCGTTCAAATTAACGATTCTGGCAATCAAATAAGCGATAACCAGCCTACTTCTAATACCAAATCTGCGTTCTCAATGTAAACTCCTACACTCGATTAATTTGTCATAACTAAAGACTGAAAATATGCTGGAACACGATGGGTGCAAGAATCTAAAGTCGGTTAAGTAACCAACATCTACCATCTGAAGACACTGATCGCGCCCAAAACACCATCATGTATCCCCTTCTCCAACACTGTCTCTCTTGGTGAGTAGAACCCATATCCGTCTCGTCAAGTAACCATTCTGCAATCAAGAAGCCAAACTGTTTGAGCGAGGTGCACAGAACTGAAGCAAGTTTGAGTCTACTTGATATTTCTCTGAAGTTGAAAGATCCGGTGTATCGTGACGCAGTTAGTTCATTTCCGTTTTACGGATGAAAGTGCGATAGTTCAAGTAAAAGTTACTTAACAGTCAGGTATACCTTCGCGCTAGCTTGCCTAGACGACTGACCAATAAGAACCGTGTCGACAAGCAGTCGTGAAGTTCGAACATTCCTCGAATGTCAATGAATGAAATGTATTCCCCCAGTCGGGATATCCTCGATTTTGCATATAAACGCATGAGCTGTGAGTAAAAGTCGAACGTGTTTCGCAGCTCTTGCGGACTTCTTGTTGTCTCCGCTTGGTCATAAACAATTCACTGCCTGCTGGTAATTCCTACTGATATACTGATATAGGTCCCAATACTGTAGCTATGCATAAAGTTTGCCTACTGAGCGAGTCACAAGATCACATGGTACAGTCCTGTACAGCTCGCTATAGTCTGTGGACACAATCGACTAATCAAAACCGTGGCTGCCCGAAAGTATTCCATCAATCAGGAAGCTTCGTATTTCGTATGTAAACAAATGATTTGTAAATAAACTCCCAGCCATCCGGTCTGCTTAAAGTCTTTAATTGCATAGTATGGGTCAGGGTCATTCTAGGGCGCATGGGCAGTCCCTAATCGTGCCCTGATGGTTTCGGTAGAATCCCATATTACAATTTCCAGTACCAGTAATACCGGGAACTTCTGTCAGTTCACCTAGATTGTCTTCCACAAAGATGACGACGTACATGGGTAATTTGTCTTTATGCATAAATTAAGTGTTTATTCATTTATGAATTCGTGATACACAGTCAGAATATTTCGTTTAGACTGGATTTTTGTCCATATCAAAAGTTATCGCTGATTTTCCTTGGCGCTTCCAGAGGCAATAGTCGAAAGACGTTTCATCGAACGATCGTTCGGTCGAAGGATATTGTTCAGTTTAGTGGACTATCCAACAGATAAATATCAGTAGCTAGTGTTTTTCAAGGGTTGGTAAGTTCATGTGCTTGATCGCCCACTCACAATAGGGCCACCTTGGTTTTGTCTCACTCAGGTGCACTGTTTTCAACTTTGCTCTATTATGTTTCATATACGCTTATGTATTCAAGACAGCGTGCAAATGATTAATTCGTGTACTACCAAAACAATATGTTATATGTAATGTATATGGCGACATAAATGCAGCCATTACTTAGAAAAAAATAGAAGGAGTTGTGTATTCAATGTTGCACTAGAATATACGGGATTGTGCGCTGATGTATGCTTGGTTCTCAAGGCTTCAATACTTGATTTATAGTGGTAAGCGACTATAAAATCATCACTTGCACATATCAAACACTCCCTGCAAAGAACACAGAAAGCAACTTGTCCTGCTTTGCAGTATGACATCACTTTCATGTCGATTCTAAACAAGCGTGATAACCGGATTCTGTAGACGAAGGAGGAGTGAGAGCACAAATCACTGGGTGATCTACAGCTAGGCTTGTGTACAACTGGACTAAAACGTCCTTTGGCCCTGATTAGGTTCTTTTCAAGAAGAGCGGTTTTAAGACTTTTAGACTCCGTACAATTCTATCAGCATGAGACATGGTGATAAAATAGAACCTGATACAAGCACAGACGTCAACAGCGTTCATGATAATGATGATGAAGATGATAATAATGATGATATATTTGAGTTAAATTCAGTTTTACCAATATCAACTTTGAATCAATGTGTTCTGGTTGTGGTTGCTACCTCACAGCACCAAATAATCAAAACAGAAAAAGAAAACGCGATGCAGCGGAATATCGAGTGTGGGGTATAATACGTTGAGGGATTATAAAAAAAAGTGCTGGAATTTCCAGTGCAAGAACACCGCGAACTGCGATACACAGCCATATCACAAGCTGGCTCCAACCATCATTTTGAGGGATCCGAGGACCCCAACTCCGTAGTTTGTTGTATTGTGTAGACTTTCGCATACAAATTATGTCGCGTTTTAGTCGAAAAGTGGGGGGAAAACAGGAAAGAAGTTATACTCATCAGCTGGCAAAAACGTGAAAAAATCTTATCGAGAAATGATCAGAGCACATTATGATGGACTGCTCAGGAGTTCTTGTAGATATTGATTCCAGAGGGTATGGATTGAAAAGCGGATCGTGTTGAAATACGAAAGCGGAACTTTGAAAGATTGTTGTGCAGAGGATGCGTGGGATCAGGAAGAATGTTGTGAGCAAATTTCTCACAACAACTCAGTTAGTGGTACGAAAGATAAACGGCTAATAGTTGGTAGCCTTCGACGAGAAATTTTAGTCTCTTTTAAGTAAACCTGGAAAAATAACAGGAGAACAGTAAGGAAGGCTTGGAAAAGCACATTGGTACACAAATCGGGAGATGGTGTTTTGTTTCACGTTTTAGTGTCGAAGCTTCCTGATTTGAAACGACAGCCGTCGGCGATCCTTTACACAAGTAGAAAAATGAGAAGTCCACTTCAGACTTTTATTAACAGTAAGTCCTGGATATTTCACAGAATCAATCCTGGTAAGTGTGCTTGAGTTGATGGAAGACGTTTCGGATGGGTAGGCTGACTGAGACAGAGTGAGAACAGACATTCGAAGCATTTACATTTGTTGAGAGCTAAACTAGCTCGTGCAGAGAACTCATAAATAGGATGTAGGTCACTGGAAAAACTTTGAAAATCATCGTTGTTTGAAACGGCTTGAGAGTGCAACATCATCAGTATAGTTA
>LUCM01008411.1:249380-266450 GCA_008360955.1 Fasciolopsis buskii
CAAGCGTAATGTTGTGTTAATCAGAGAATTGAATTCATCCTTCAGAGCCATAACGCCATGTCTTAAAAGAGCTGAGGGCAGATTGTCAGCACCAACCCCTGTGGTAATTTTATTGGTGCGGAGAACGTCGAGCAACTCCTCCCTAGAACAACTTGTAACTGTCGTATCATCATCCTGTCCAAATATGGTCGGAGTATAAGTGAAAGGATGGATAAAAGCACGATTGTTGTTGTCGACATCCGCAGAACATTTCACATGTTTCTTCTTCCCACACAACAATCGAATACCTTGCCATGGGAATCGGTTATTATTAGCACTCTAGAGTTGGCTGGCGAATGTAGTGTGGATGCGTTTGATTTCAACTTTTATTAGGGTAGAAGTTTACCCCACACTTGTTATTGCGAGATTTTTAGAAGTGATCCTTGCATCTTCTTAGAAATTTCAGTTTCTGGGTAGATATACGGCTATTTGAGACGAATTGCGTTTCTGAGGGGCGGCAAATATCAAAGAGTGCGTTGGCCGTCTCTGTGAAAAGTTTAACATTGTCTTCGAGCAGGGGTTCGAAACAAAAACGGGCAGAGGATAGTGAAAGTATTTCTGACGGAGAGTAATGTTGTTGTGTGAAAGGTTACGGACGCGAAATCCGTGTGACTGCATCTTCTCGAGCCAGTCTAATGGTTCATACTTTTTTCTCGTGTCATCGACCGGCCATCCCGAACCATCCTCGAACCATTACCTACCGAGAAGAACAGCAGACAACGGAGCAGTCGTTTCGCGGGGATAGGCAAAGCAGGTCCCATCCAAATTAACCTATCCTCATTCAATGTTTGCCAAAAAGACTGGACCATAAGACCCAGTACCTTAATCCCGGTTTCTGGGTTGCTCAGAAACTTCTCCCACCGTATTCTAATAGCTCCACGAGGTCAACATTGTTTCATCACCGGAAATCTCACATCTACTAACAGCGCCACGTTTCTGAGCCTGAAGCAGTACCTATCGCCCTGCTTCAGTGCCTACTGATTCTTTGATATCCAATCGAATGTCCCACACACGTCTCGAGAAAGTGACTGTCAACAGAGCACACTTCACACTGATTTAAACTGAAGAGCGATGTCATGCAAACGTCACAAGGAGTACAACAAGCCTTCTACGTAAGTGGAAACTTGAAGCACGTTCCAGTGAATTTTGTAGCCATCATAGCGGTGGGCGGTGACATAACGTCACGTGATTTGAATACGTACAAATCCCATGGTTGATTGGTTTTCGCGGTTCCTCGTGAGTGGCTTACTATCGGTATAAGCACACCGGGTATCTTATTTTCAGCTTCCTGCCTTTATCTCATACGTCTTTATTTCACCTGCTGAACTAAATTAGCAGCACAGAAAATCGGATGCTCTGAACATTGTTCAGATCAATTGAATGTCTACTTATGACTAGTTAGAAAATTAAACAATGCATAATTTGTGGTCGAAATTATAGCCACTCACATCGCAGAGTTACCTATTCCGAATCGGAAATTTGGTTAACAACACTTTTGATGCACAGAGATCTGGTCAAATATGCCATTATGTAATGCAAGCCAGCAGTCATAACTTTAAGCAGCTGACAGACACGTATGACTCCATCGATTTTGCACAGTCCAAAATTCCCATTCTGATATCAGTTCCAAAATCAGTAATTCATTCTATCTCCAGTTTGCTATCGTTTGTTCCCAGTGGTACAAACAAGAAAAACTCGATCATGGTAAAATAGAATCTTGTTTATTCACCAAAAGCAGGCCACATCTATTCATTTACTGTGGTCAACATTTATTCGACGAATGATGCGCTGGGTAGTTTGGGTCTTCACTAGTGCATGACATACAACTTTTCCCAGCGATTTATGGATCAGTGCAGTCGACTCAATGTCACCGTAACCGTGCTGGTGTTTGACCTGGGGCAACCGGTTAAAAGGCTGGTGGACAGTCAATCGATATATACACTTTCCAAGACCCAGGTTACCCGTAACCGTCGCGAGATCATGCTGATCGATAAGCCAAGCAAAACACTACATGAGAGAGTCAACAATGAAAGGCTGAATCAGTCATCGTGAATGTTGGCCGTAGAAAGCTAACGCAAACGATATTTTTCACTAGTAAACGAGATCGGCTGACTTGCTAACAACACTTTTCTCTTCAGAGTTAGTAAGAACGAGTAATGTCCAACCATAGAAAGAATCAGCTAACGACGTCAAAGGAGAGGTCGACCCCATTTTGGATATTAAAACATAGATATGGATTATAAGGGTGTGCTTCCCGTCATCACGGTCAGTCATTAACAGGATGCTGTTTTCTAATTTTTACTCTGCTAGTCAACCGGGATCTGTTTTCGATTCGTTAGAACTCTTATGATAAGAAGAACAAATTTCTGTTTTGTTTACAATGCACGCTTGCATGGTTAGAAATTTTTGTTATATTTGGTATTCAGACAATACGTTTTCCAATCCATTTGGCTTTTTGTTTGAATTTTACACTCTGTACTCGCTTGACGAACTTTGGTTGCACGCTTCCTTCCATCATCTTGTTGCTGTTCTTCAGCAAATGCGACGTGAGATCCAGATCATATTACATCTACGAGGCTTGCGGGTCAGGAGCGAAGTGGATAGAAGAAAATGAACGGAACACAGAAAGAGTAGAAGTTAATGGTAGGATAGAAGGGATAGATTATTAGCTATTTTGAACGATTTTCTACAGAAGCTGTGAGCCAAACCATCACCATTCCAAGAAAATTTGGTCTATCTCTACACTATTTTTATTACTCAAAAGAAGTACTTCAAAACCGTCTGGGACCGCTACCTTTCGTAAAATGCACCAAAGAACAACAGCTCTGATACCTAGTTTTCAGTCATTTGTCGATTCTATCTCCAGTTCGCTATCGTTCAATACTCCTAAATGAAGGAATACCATAACGAAGTAGATACCAAGTTTCGTTTAGTAATCACAAAACAAATCACTTATATCAGTTGCCTGCTATTAGCATTCACTGGTCGAATAGGCAGCTTACTAGTCCGGTCTCCTACTACGAACTTTCTCACGCGAATTTCTCCATTCAGCCTATTCACGGACGTAATCAGTGTTTTGATCTTTGGGATAGATAATACCAAGACCCAGTATTATCCCTACATCACCAAAGTGGCTTACTGAGATCGGATTTTTATAGATCTGAAATGTGTATTGTCATCCTTTGTCAGGTTGGGAGCCATGTACTGATTAAAAAATATTTGTCAATCCCTCTCTGTTTTCCTGTTTCACACAAAAGTCATCTAATTTACCGACCTTTTTCCCCTCTTGCTTTCAGTATTGGTTCACTACACACGACTTTTCCACACAAATCAATCATATTCATTGCAGTTTCGAAATCCCAACTCCGCTGTCCTCCAGGGAAGGAATTGCATAGTAATTCTCTTTTATCTTCTTGGGAGTTGTGTACGCCGATATGCAATTTGTATTACCCCTGCTGAGATGATACGTCCCCTTCCGAACAGCCAAAAAGATGAAACTTCTAGTTAGTTCACCCTGATCATTTGTCTTTCTGCACTCTGCTCCGTTAAGTCTGTTAGTAAATTCATCGTGGCTTGCGAATCAAATCCTTCTCCTCATCTCAAGTTTACTCGCAGCCTAAATCGAACTTAGTTGAATTAGGTTGCTAAAAGCGAATGATGTTTTACCCACACGCATCGGCGCATCCGTTCTGCAAGGTATACTGATTGTTTCTGAACTGCCTCATAATGTACCAGGAAATATCGATTTGCCAGAGCACAGAGAACGGTTGGATTATTTTATGTAAATTCAAAATAAAATGACATATAATATCACATTCACTCACAGACGGAATTTGATGGGAGTAACAATAAATCTTACGGATCAAGGTGGTCAGTTGATGACATGGGAAAGCGTATGAAAACTGTAGCAAGTAGACTGGCTCATATCAATCCGGCTAGATTGCCAGGTTGAAGCTCACAAGATTCACTCAGAGCAATTTTCGAAGACAATAGTTGATATGGTTCAGTCCCATAGTAAACAGCCTTTTTGCATTCGGAATTCTTACTCATCTCTGTATAGTTGTCCAACTTATTACTGTTCAACTAGCATTTCACTATTCCTCGTTCTCTGTTTTGCTTTTGAATAGATGGTGTTGTGAAGTAGCAATGAAAGCTATAGCTTATCAACGTTAGGTTCGTGGCTAAAAAAACTGAACTGAACGAAAATCTAATAAGCATACACGGACGGTTATCTTGTCGAAGTAGCATGTTTTCAGTCGGCCATGAAAGATAAACACATTTCCCCCTCGATAACGTGTATTGAATTTTAGACGTTAACTTTCAGGCTCCTGGGGTTCTCGAAACCTTCATGCTTCCTAGACTTTCTTTTTGTAATGTACTTGTCCGTCGGTCCAACTTAACTTCACTTCACAGATTTTATATTTCCTTTTGAATTTTTCAAGACTTCATTATTCGGATCAAATTTCATAACACAGGTTGCTTCTAGCATTGAATGCAAGACTAGTTTTCTATTTTCCCTCAAAAGTCTCTTCACACTAATTTATTTCCTGCTCTATGAACCTCGAATCCCCTAGCGTCTGTGTACTGCAGTCAGCTATGGAGGGCGAGTGCTTTGTCCGATTTTTTCTTCCTTAACGTCCAAGCTACAGACAACAGCCTATGGTCGGACGGTTGCCTTCTTGTCTGTTCCATACTCTCAATACTTTGGACTTTGTTGCTGGGAGCTTTGTTTGCCAGGTACCCTTCCTACAACATCTATGACTTCTTTTAGTCTTATTTTTCTCCAGGACTGTTAGACTGCGGAACACCCGTTCACTTTCATTCTCATATTATTCTCACATAATTACAATCTTTATCTCTTTAAAAGTACAAACAACAACAAGAACAACAACAAACTGATTCTTACGTGAATATTCCCTTATAATAAATACCTTATTACGGTAGGTTTTTTGAATAATTATGCGGGATTTCATTTTGCGAGTAACAAAATAATTTCTGAAGCTTGAAATCTGAATGCATTCGCGTCCTTTCCATACCATTTACTGAATCGCGTGGCTGCGTCGAGGCGGTTATTAATAGCTTGTTTATGTCTAAGGGTAGATATATTGCATTTCAGGATTGCACACTTGCTATGGCAGCGTTCTGGTTTTTCCTTCTATACATGCATCTTTTATGTTTAAGAGGCAGGCTACTGTGTTGCTTTGACAACTCGGCAGAACTGATGCAAAGTAAGCAAGATTTCCCCTGACCAAATGGACAAACTGCCGATTCAGAAAATGCTTCTGGTTGGCAAAAACCAAATAAGTTCACTGAAAACTAATTAAAAATCAATCTGAAACCGTTCCTTTTCATTGGAAAAATTCCTCCTCATGATAACCTTATATGCTTGAGTGTTCAGATTTTTCGTGAGAAATTCGCAACTTTATTGGATCCCCATTCACATGAACAAGCCTGCCCTAATATTCGAAATCAGACAAATCACCCCCTGAAAGCTGATTTACAAATGAGAGAAGCAAAAGGATAAACCATGCAAATTGGATATTCAAATTCATTTACCAAACCAAGTAAGTATCCGGTGAAAAAATTGAAGAATGTGGAATGAAAAGTAACTTCACAAGGTCATCATGAATTTCTTTCGTTACTGTCACTATTGACGACAGAGGCGAAACTCAGCCGTAAAAACTTCATAATCACACGTTGTGGTCCAATAGCAAGCCTCGAAAGCAATAATTGTGCGAATATTTCTTCCGACGCAATTAAGTACCTGGTGATTTGCAAGTAGTAAGGTTAGAAATCTATAAAAATATATCTATTGTGAAAGACGAGGGGAGGCCGTCAAAGACGACTGTTTTCTTCAGCCCATCGAAGAAACGAAATCCATAAGAGTTAGGATTGCCCACGGTAACCTGATGACATGTATAAAAAAGAGTAAACGTATTGGTCAAAAGAAACAACGTACAGGCATAGTCAAACTGAGTATGAGTGAAGCCCAGTAGAGTCCACTGTCTACCCTAAATTTCCTTTTTAATGGAACTATTGAAAGTTACCACATTTAATAAAACGAGGTCCACTACTGTACATAGACATAGAGCTTAAGAGGTACTCTTATAGATTTCTTAAGCCCGGATAATGTCCTTCAATGGCGACAGATGACTTCAAAACTCAAGAGAGAACAACAATTTGGCTAGGAAGCCCAATGCCTTTATTGATCATGTATAATGATGGGGAGTTTGGAAATGCTTTCGGTGACGTTCTGGTGCTGTGTAAAGGTGCATTTTATGTTGCAAAATCACCGGCTTTAGCCGATCAGTCGAAACCATGGAAAGGAAAAATCGTTCCAAACTTAGACGTGCCAGTTAGGTATTTACTTTCCCTCCACAACTATCAGCTGATATTCACCATCCCCGAAATGCGATTGGAAATTACACGAAGCTACACCGATTGTAATCTGAACCGAACTGTTCTGCCCGCATAACCAGGGATGGCCATGCAGCCAATATCACGTCGTTTCAATCTGAACATCGCGAGTTACCATCATTCCACCGCTAGGCAACTTTTTCATTTGACAACCCTTAGTTGGACACGACCTCCCCCTGTTTACAGTTCCCAAAACAAGGTAAGTAAAATACGAAAGTGTGATTCATCTACCTTGTTGCGCTTTCCGCACTATCCCATGTTCACTTCATGCTTCATCGGCATTGTGCTTTATGAGTTAACTTATTTGCTAGCGATCACGCGTTAGTAAGTCAACTGGGTTCGAAGAACGCAACTTGTATTTTGAATTTGACTTCTTCATCAGCCAAGGTGCCTTCTAGTAATTTAGAGGCACGATGTCGATCGAAAATTGATCATTAGCTTTTGCTTAAAATGGTCACCAGAAAGTGTATTAGCACACTAATATTCAAATTAGCTTTCTTACCGCGCTGCATTGAACCTCGGTGCTGCCTACCTAGTCTGCATCGTACTGACCTGCTGTAGTGCAAGTTTTCCCGACTGACGTGGACACTTGTTCATTATAACGAACTACAAAATTTTCGGCTCAAAATCTGTCACTTCCGGTCAATTTAACTGAATAGCTTCCATTTAATGGTTGCAAATCCTTTTGCTACTATATATCATATTTATGTTCTACAATAAAGAAAGCTTTTTTTTACCTATGCAATGAAATGCAACATACGACGTACTCATAATCAAAAGATTTGTTTTCATAGAGGAATGTTGGAAAACATTCACATAAGAGACCATTTATTGATCCTGTTTTTGAAAACAGAAATACCGTAAGCTGACTGGAGAATACAAATTGGGTGCGCTTCATGGTTTTGGGGAAAAAGAATACTAAAAGATTGTAATTAGAAACCTAGTAACAGCAACTTGAAGAGAGTGACCAGTTGCCTACGTAGGAAATAGGCGAAAAGAGGAAGAGGAATTGTTGAGACAAGCCCCAAAGAACAAAAACCAAAGTAGTTGAATATATAAAAAAAGGGATAGGAAGCAACCGTCCGACGATGCAGACTGGACGTCAAGGCTATACCCTCGACCGCCCGGCTGGTCTTTAGTGAAACCTAGTCGACAAGAGAAAGCGAAGTAAACGAAGGCCTGTTTCACGCATGTGTGCAATACACACCTGTGGGGTGGGTCTGAACTATATACAGCAAAAAATGAATCGGAATGAGCTGCCGGGAACAAACTAGTAGATAGCCGAGAAGGGAAACGGAATGGGGGGGGAGGCAGAACAAATCATTTGAGTTTAAAGACGAATGTGAAGAGAAGAAAGGATGTTTCAAATAAACACAATCAGCGCACAAGGTTAAGCCACAGGGACAGACCAACTGGTTTCTGGTTTTCTTACCATGTTACACATTGTTATAGGAAGAACGAATACGCTAGGTGAACAGGGGATGGACCCACAGGAATCGGGAACGAAAGTCTTGGTAGACAACACATGCAATACAATCTCACGGTACGAAGTTACATTTTTCCAATCATTCTGATTTGACAGAAAGTGATAACACGATCGTCACTGCTCATCGTTCTTTGCCATATCCATAAGAGTCTCTGTCACGGAGACGTGACGTACCTAATTGATCTGTTTTTTATGCATTTTCCCATTCGTCACTGTCATGTCATTTGGTGGCCTCCATGTGGCCTCTTCCAATGAAGGAGGAATGGAAAACAGGGCACAGTATGGGTAGACGTGTGCACGCCTTACGCAACACGTGACCCAACGAACGAAATCTACTAAGCTCCATACATTGAGATAAATATACACTGAACCAGTACTCTATACTGTATTTCTAATTGCTCATGTCATCTCACGAAATCCCAGCGATATTACGAAAATATCAGCGACCGAAATTCTCTAAGCGACGAACCTCTTCAACGTGCAAACTTCATGTCTCGCCACCGTATAACGAAACTCAGCGTGCAACGCACACGAACTTCCAAATTCAGCGGAATGTCGATTGGGCGCCAAAAGTGATTCACTTCAGCGAATGACGACCGAGCCTTGGATATGCACACGCTCATCTCTAATGCTATTCTATAACCTTTCCTCATGCAGCTGCTGATTTAAATGAAACGGCCAACATTTTTTAGTTCATCCCAATCGTGCATTAAGCTCCGAACCACTGACGTTCAGTCCTTTGACAGTTGAAAGCACATGCCGAATGGAGCTACAGCCTTCGCATATCTGTCTATTGTGAGTTGCGCATGGTCCTCAGATTCGAACAAGCACACAAAGCTGCAATTTAGATCAGACAGCTTCCCCCATTTGCCCATCGACGCCGAAATCCTGCAGACCTCCTAAAGCATACTCCACTACCTCGTCGATAAAGAAAGTTAAACAGGACTGGAGAGATGGGACACACTTGTCGATTACTGCTAGTCGTTCCGAATGCTTTTGTAATTCACACTATACCCTGACGCGACCATAACTAAGCGAGCACAATACTCGCAGGAGGTTCTCGAACCTTTCAGACATTCTTTCGATGAAGAGCACTGAATAGCGCTGTTCAGTCAAATGAATCGGAAGTTTCCTTCAAGACGATAAAACTACGACTTTCGGGAAGACAATATATATATATATATGTGTGTGTGCGTGGTACTTTTCGAGTAATCGGCGAGCGGTGGAAATATGGTCGATGCAACCTCGACCCATGCGAAATGGCAGATGTTACTTTCACCAGCCGGCCTCAGACGGCGCAGCACCGCGTAGACTAAAGACTTAGTCACTATTAAAACGAAGCTGAAAACAATGATAACTATCGTCATTTCGTGTTCTTTTATTGAACCTGGGTACATCTAGTGAGTCACCTCAAACAAAACGGAATAAACTCCTCATTCTAAAATGTCACGAAGCAATGAGATAAGCGATTGCATTAGGGCATCTTCGCCCAGTTTGAAAAGAACAAGAAAAAGTTCATCGCAATTGGCCGTCTTTCCACGTTTTACTAATCCAGTGGTTGACTATACTTCCAACTCTGTTTGGAGGTTACGTGACACCTCCCGAGGATTCGTGTTCGTCAAACTCAGAGTAACTATATTAGCTTACGGTTAGCTAAAATGTTTTTTCAAATATTCAGCTCAACCGTCGAAACTTTTCTGTCTGCCTATGATATATCCTTTCACTGACCGAAGTTTCGTGTCCACCTGTGTTGCGCTTAGGTTTAAACAGCTTGGACTCGCATCTGAACCAATTGCTATTTCACTTTTTTAGCCACTTTGACCCATTAACTTTTATTAATCCTATTAAGCCTTGTCGTAACTTTATCTTTTAGGTACCGTGGTGTCTTAGTCATCTGTTTGTCTCATTATACCCGAAGATACCTAAGAAATCCGGCGTCTTTAACGAAAGTCGGCTCTACTGGCAAATTTGTCGCCCGCCTGATTTGATCTCATTGCTTATCTACATTGTTAATTGTCGGATATCTTAAATTATATGATAGCTTCTGTTCGGAACTGGCGAGAAAACCTAAATCGAATATAAGTTGTATGAACAACAGGATTAAAGTCGATGACTACCAAGCTGCCCAGAGAAACCCATTGAAAATAATGTATGGTCCGACTCTGCGTACGTGGTTAAGTATGACCTAGAATTTTGACAGAACTGAGCCAACGGTAGCTTACTGCAATGTGATCAATCCGACACAGAGTACCTTCGGAGCTAGAGGGCTAGGTCTCTGCAACGTGAACCATATTGAAAATTGGCACTGGTCAGGAACAATAAACTTTTTGTACCAAACCGGAGAAGCCTATCCCTGTTATCTGTAGGCTGAGAGGGTAAGGCGAAATCCATATAATCAAGCTTTTCCAACTTATCTGGTAAAATTGCCAGCTAGCACCAGCGGTGGCCAGCAAGATAAAATTGTGGCGTTTGGGAGTGAAAATCGAGGGTTCGAATTCTCCCACCGACGGTCAACTCCCTCTACCTGGCAGCCTTTGGTTGGCCGCAGAGCCATTCTTGACAATGATGTACATTACTGTTTCATCAACAATCAAAGTAGCAAGATGAAAAATAGTCAGAATTTTGATTATGTGAACGACAGGGGTCGCACAACTGATCATTTTGTTTGTCGATGCTGGTCCCCATTGCCGTGTTCGCCGAAAGGACAAACAAGCTAGGCTTAACTCAACTATCCTTATGAACGCCACCAACAGGCCAGTATATTGACAAATGTTATCTGGAGTCCAGTCTAAAGCAGCAGCTACTTTTTTATCAAGACTGTTGATACGTCGCGTTGATCATCCGCTTGACATGCTTTGCCTCGTAAAGTGTACAGAAAACACCTCAGTGAGATATGAGACAGCTGACTGAACGACACTACTCGAATCCTGAATTAGCATTTTTTTTGATGACGCCGACATCTATCGCCAGTGAGTTTATTGTAAGCGTAAAACATGCCTGCTGTCCGGCTTCCCTAAGGACACGTTTATCAAAGGAATTGAGAGTCAGACGTAGGCGAGGCTCGAGAAGATGTGAACTACTACACTGTAAACCTTTTACAACAGTGCTTAACAATGAACCAGCGCAAGAATTAGAAATGTCACCAGTGGGAACATTATGAGTACGCACAGATAGCAAAAGGCTACTGCTAATACGTAAACTGATGGTCAATGCACATCCAGAATTTTCTCATATTGTTGCATAAGGCACCTGGGTGAAGACACCGCGAAAATACAACAGAGCAGCTGAAACCGGCAATAAATAACTTTCCTGAAGCCCACATGGTCTTCCATGTTGTGTGGCAGTCGACGCAGAGTCTAGGGCCTAATTGTACTACTCTCAATGTTAGCTAAGATACTGAGAAATACGCTGAAATGAAAACCGTATTAGGAAGCTCCGAGCAAAGCTGAAGTTGGGGATTACCATCTATCAGGGCATGTCCCAATCGGTGAACGAATCAACGGATAGGACGAACAGACAACTTCCCATCAGCCGACCGCTATTGACAATCACAGAACTGTCTAACTGAACTGCACATATACGACTGTTGCTATGGCTATGGTCTGACAGTGTACGCTCGGTTCTCGTTCTGAGTACGAGAACCGAGCGNTGAGAGAAAGATGTTGTATGTGGTCTAAGAATAGTGATCATGGAGGTAGGATTTTACATGCGCGTTTCGGTGATGTAACATCTATTTTAACAATTCTTCCTAGAGCATCTTGTTGCTTAATCTGGTTTGGCGTGAGGACATTTCTTGGTCCCTGAATCGGAAGAACACAAGTTAGTGATATCCTCCATAGATAGTGAGGGAGATATTCGGGAAATCGATACTACTCGACCGACCCCAGAGCAGAAGAGATTGTCTTTTGCAACTTCAACTAAATGGGATCTTGAACTTAAGATTTTGACCCACACAGCAGGACGGCGTCAACCCAACAAGGGAATTCTGAGGAGTAGTCCACTTTCTTGCTGCCCACTCTGCTCGAAGAAATTGGTAGTGTGGTTCCAGTTACCCTACTCAACGAGTGACGAAACATGCAGTTATTTTACCGGTGAAGCTCCCGGCAGATTGTGGACAGATACAGGTAGGGAGTTCAAATGCTAAGTAGATTTCTCCAAAAGATCGAAAGGATAACGGTTCTGGAAGCGACAAATGCAACACGATTGTCGAATCCCCAGAATGAGATGTGCTTAAGGTCGGGGTTGAAAGATACAATCGATACAGTGGCCAAAATTGATGTTAGTGTGTCGTAGCGGAATATGGATTTGTTCCTCCGGATCGCTTGGTTAAGCGAACGCTGACCGCCAGACGCGGTCACCATTTGCCCTTTGCTCACGTACTCATCGCTCGCACACTTCTGTTAAACATATACTCAACCCGCTACCGCTTCCGACTGTCTTCTCGTTGTACCGGTCGAGGGTCAGGGTTGCCAGTATTGCAGTTTTACCGAGCCGAGTAAAAATGATGCATGGGTAATCACAAAGATTAAGGGCAAGCAAACGCAATACGAGATTAGAGTTAGGACAATCAGTTCTGCAGTGTGTCTGGCGAGGGAAGCAGTAATAAATAAGAACAACGCTGTGTTGTCATGGTCAAAGGAATAGACTGGGATGGACATATTGGGCAGGATTTCATTAATGAACATACATAAGAGACCGTGCAATAGTACTGAACTTTTGGGAACGTTTACATTCACAGGAGGGAAAAACTTCATCGACTAGGACGGAGATGGTTCGCCTAAAGAGGAAAGTATACTACTTCTGTGGTAGCGCGGTATCAACACTGAACTTTCCACTGGAAATCATGACCATCTTAAATATGTTTGTTAGCAGGTGTTGACTATAATACGTGCGTGTCAGTTATGTGCTCACTTTGGCAATGCTTGACAGTGTTTGCTCGAGAATTCGATGGTGGAAGTCAACGAAGAAAAGAAGTATCTAATGTGTTCGTTCAGCTGGTTTGGGAGCTTCGTGCACAGCACATGGACACTGGACATAAGAAACACCGAAAAAGAGTTTGTAGTCCTACTCAGAAGATAACTGAAAAAATTAAAGTACACCCCATCGAGTCATTTTCTATTCAGACCGCAATCCGGAATTGCAGGCATGCGAGCCAAATATGCTGCTACCAACCTACTAAAGTCAGAAGTTTTAGGGTGCTCATATTTTGCCATAGGAAATTTCTTATTTTCATGGTTCGCGAGACGCCCTATGATTGCTTATCAATGATTATAAATTTGTAGTAGTCCAACGAATGTCAACATGAACAATTGAGTCCAAATTTTTCGAAAACTTAATTTTGCCGAGAATCGATGTTACGAGAGCACAGAATAGCGAGTACTATATAATATTATCCAGAGAAAAATGAAGATGAATATCCTTCTTGACAGAAAAAACATCAATCCAATAAAGATTATATATATATATTTCGCCGGAATCTATTTTGTATCGTCAGGATTGCTTCCCAGAAAATGCCATCCATTCCTCCAGATGCCACTTAGGGTTTATATAATATATATATATATGAGTACACAAATGTGTATAAAATTGAGTTTTTTAATTTCATTTGACAACCACTCATTCCTCACATTAATTTGATGGTTTTCAAATGAATCTAAAAATGACATACGTGACTGCCAAAAAGAATTTTATGGACCACTGATCAAATAACGTCACATGCGTTCGATCCGAGTTAGGTTGTGATTATTTATACAAATCTGGTTAGATATCTGGTTCCCTCGGGACCGTGAGAAAACGCTTGACAGACGAAAACCTATCAGGTCCTCGGGAACGATGGTGCTGCGAGCATCTGCTTGCTTGATTAGCATGGCCCAAATTTCATTCTAGAGAACCGTCGTTCTTTTGATCGCAATCTGAGGGCGTGCCATTTAAAATGTCGTTTTGCACCTGGGTTAAATTATATGGATGACCTGAAAACACTCAGCAAAGGCGTTGTACCATATGCCAGTGACATCATTGTGCATATAGCTAGCCAGATCCGACTATTGTATACAACTACCCGCAGATCCGCAGTACCACTTTGAAAAAAAAACAAAATCCCAAGTGAGATTTTATTTACTATTGTCAGCCAACAAGATGACATCTGGCCTTAGAATCATTTCACGAGCTGCTAAGACTTATTGCCACGCAAAATCCATTAACGTTTTCTAACCCACAAGTCCGACCGGGATCACATAACGGCTAAATTATTTGAGCCGTTTAGATTTACTACAAACAGAATTTCTTGGAGCACCACAAGCTAATGTTTGCTGATCAGATAATGATTTACCAAGCATTAAAAAAGTCCAACTGATCACTAAAATCGTTGCAACAGAATTGTTCCATCGGGTGAAACGTTATCTTCGGCAGTTCATATCTAGTCGATATGGGTAGAAGTATAGATTTTGATTTCAACATGTTTCTGCTTCTCTCAAGTCCTAATGACTTGTAATCTTACGATTTTTACTACCTATTATTTATTGTTGCGAGACAACAGGGAGTGCTAGTGGAAGATCAATGGCTGTGAGAACTGAACTGAGTTGAACTCGAAAATATTTAGAATGGTATACTTAAAAGCAATTCCTAATCCACGAAGAGGGACTAAAAACAAACACAACTTACCGGAGAGTTCATAACATGTGAGTTCACATAAATGTCGTAAGTTCCGGTATCTCTTCATCATTGTTTACTCTGTATAGAATTCCTCTGGGCTGGGAACCTCTTTGGAGACTCTTATGGACATCTATATAATAATTTTCCCCGTCCACAGTGAAATCAATCCGTGAACCATTATCGCTAAAAGAATTCTAAACACAGGTTGACTTCAATCAGCTGCATTCAGCCTACCTCGCAAGCGATCACAGCTCCATTCAGTGTAACATTCAATGTTTCACTTTCTAAGGTGATTATATTTCTAAACGCTTACCGAAACCGATCAGATAATCGTTCTGATGCACTTTCACTTTCCAATAGACATGCTTTCTTCGTTCGCTCCTTGAATAGCTTTCCGGCGTCTGACCGTCAATAAGCAATGTGTAGTCGAATTCAAAGAAGTTTTTTGCACCAATATGCACTTCAAATTTGTGACCATCGTGAAACACGTGCTCTGTCCCGCAAAGATCCAACTTGTAACCTGTTTTATGTATCAACTGGACTCATTTCAAACGAGACGGCTGATTAGAATTTCGTGTAAATACCTGCTCATCGATGTACAAAAGTCGTTGACCACTGATTAAGTAGTGAACAAATTTAATTTTCCTTGTTCGACCATTTACAACCGATGTCCACTGGGAGACCAGTTCGTTCATCGCACGATGTGTTCAATTCGTTTTCTGGTATTGAGAAATCCAAAGTCGAAGATTTTCATAAAATTCATGTTGGCAGACAACTTATGCAAAACATTAGCGAATTAAAGAGTGACCAAAGACATGTTTTAGTTCAAAATTCGCATACACAAACCCTACTTCTTATACTGCCTTTGCAATGTGGGTAGCCTAGAAATACATATCGCCAAGCACATTGAGCATCCTCACAACGGGCAACCTTACTGACATTCGTTCTTATAATTCAGGGACGACGCAAAATGACACAAAGAACCACACTTCGAAAGGTTTACTTAATGGTTGGATTAGTGTAAATTGGACAAATTACTCAGGCGTAAGTGTTCACATCACTTAGCTTCATTCAAAATCCGCACGCTAATACAGATTAAGCAACAAGATGCTCTAGGAAGAATTGTTAAAATAGATGTTACATCACCGAAACGCGCATGTAAAATCCTACCTCCATGATCACTATTCTTAGACCACATACAACATCTTTCTCTCAGTTCACTCTTCGGATGTCAGGTGATTCGGTTTCCAGTTTTCGTGGTCTTGTTGACATTGGGATCGTTCTGAGTACGAGAACCGAGCGTACACTGTCAGACCATAGCCATAGCAACAGTCGTATATGTGCAGTTCAGTTAGACAGTTCTGTGATTGTCAATAGCGGTCGGCTGATGGGACGTTGTCTGTTCATCGTATCTGTTTTGCACCCACTGATTGTAGCTTTCCTGAGATCAAAGATCACCTCTATCGAGACCTATCTCGATTGCTCCAAAATATGCCCTTAATGAACTTTGCGGTGTTGATGGTGATCTTCAAACCCACGTGGGCCACTTAGAGGAGACAGAACGATGCACTAATGGTCTATTTGTTGTCTTCGCTGGGCTCGCCGACAACAATGTGCGCCGCAGCCTAGTTTGGTCCAAGCAAATGTTGGTTCTAGAGAATACCAACTTTCGTCATAAAAATCCGTGTGGGCTCACCTGGCAACTCCTTTCGCCGTCACAACGTTGGACTCAGATTCTTTACATGGTGACGTGGCGTGGGTCAGTTGAAGATAATTGACCAATCTAGTCGACACCCGTCAATTCACATCATGCTTTGGGCCACGCTTTGTGCTGACTCTCTTGTCACATAAGCACAAGAAACACTTGTCCTGCACAGCCGATTCTATATAATAATTGCTGACTTCAATTTCAAACGGTTTCAATGCGGTTATCGTCATAACGAAATGCTCAGGATACCAGAAATCAGAAAAGTCCTGCATAAAACGACAGACGCCCTGCAAGAATCCAAGTCACATTAAATTGGGAAAATAGGGCTATAGGCAGCAACAGTTGCTCTGTCGAGCGCTCGTAGACCCATCCCTAAAGATGTCACATAACGTGAGATGCGTTAAACCCTGAGAAGTCAGTTGTCCAAGAGCATGAAAATGACCCCAAACAGTAGTGAACAGGTAGGTGGAGAGTGTAAGAAGCTGAATCTGTCAGCGATAGCCGAAACCGTTACCGACTGATTACTAGAATTATGCTATGAAACCCAAGTGCAAGTGAGGTGATCAGAGAGTCTGACAGCTCATTGATTCTTTCTCAGGTGTACTGGATGGGACTTGGGGCAGAGAACTTTAGGGAGAAGTTTATTTGGTTTAGTTCTACTTGGATTTCACTAAAGCCTGCAAATGAAACAATACACGTAAATAACAGACATTCTTCAGAATCGCAGATCATATGAAGGACAGGTTTTCTCAAACGCATAAGACAGCTG
>LUCM01008411.1:266475-320905 GCA_008360955.1 Fasciolopsis buskii
CTCTGAGTACGGAAACCGAGCCGGTAACTGTCCAGACCACTAGCCATAGCAACAAGTCGATTAATCATGACTGCAGACTTCAGTTTAGACAGTTCTCGTGCAATTGTCAATAGCGGCCGCGCTGATGGAGTATGTCTGTTCGTCCTATCCTGACCTCTCGTTCACCGAATTGAAGGACATGTCCTGATACGAGTGGTTAAAATCCCAACTTCACTCTTGCTCGCGAGCCTTCCTCCACCACCCTATACGTTCTTCCTAATTACCACTCCACGACCCTCTCATCAAGCCTAATCCTTCATGCTAAACCCGCCTTCGAGGAAAGTGCAATTAACCCCTAGATTCACGCGTCAGACCGACCACGCAATGGGCAGACCATGTGGCCCAGACAAAAACATAGTGCGTATCTCACTCAATTCATCACAAACGCCTCCAATAAAATCCCAAAGAACGTGCTCGAAAGGACTGCAATTGTCACCTTCCGACACAAGTATCGGACCGTTTTTCGCCTGCGCCCGACCCTCAGTAAAACGAGCCTCACGGAAAAACCCACTCGTAGTTTAGATCGTGAACTTCGGACACTTGTACGCTCCCACCACGTAGACCATGATTCCTTCTCATCAAACGATTTATATATTCACGCGCCCAACTCCACGCGATTATCACCAACTGATAATGACCTATTAAACTTAGTTATTTCACCCGTATTTCTTGAAATTCATCAAACTGTTTCCCAAGCATGCAGGAAATTACCAGTATACTTCGTCTTTCGCTGACGGCTAGCCTTCGGAGAAAAACGAAACACTTTCTATTTTACGACTTTAATTAACATCTACCAAATCCTTCATGATATAATACCTTTTTGAAAAACAGTCCCTAACAACCATTTTCGTGAGATATTTGCGCCCGCTGTGCTGACGGCACTGCAGGGCTTAAAACACGCAGAACCATCAAAACACTATACCATTAATGTAGTATCGCGACGTTCACTTAAACCAATGGGCTGCATCACGCAAACTATACAACCATCGGGTGTTTTCACTTAGTTCCACTTTCATCTAAGCTCATTTTCCGTTCCTCTGGGTCGCACGCGGAATTACTTAACACTCAAAGTGTCTGATTAGAATGAATGTTTTCCACCAGCTTTAATAGATTACCGGGGCATCTAACATTCCACCGCCGGATCCTCGCCGGATTATCTGCAACTGAGTAATGAAACCCGATTGTCGGGAGAATTCTCTTGTGGCTAGTGCCCACGGAGGCGATCGATACGGAGCTGTAAGCTAATCAGTGGCGTCGTCCGTTATCCTACGCCTATCAACAAGCATATGAGAACATCTTCCACGAGCATGCTCAGACGTTACTGAAACAAAGATAAAAGTCTAGCTGCGACAGATATACAAATGGGGCACGATTTCGATACATTGATTTGGCTGCATGGTCATCTCAATTGGAGATGATTCACTCCGGGCACTGTCATCAAAATTGCATCCAGTTGGTAAGGTCACTTTTTGCTACACACCAACGCTTGCCAGTAGTTTTCGTGCTTTTCAACCCACAAAAGTCGAAGATGACGTGATCATCAAAGCCAAATTAAATCTTGCCACACACACAGATGAAATCAAGGCAGATCCCTTCGACCGGTAACTTGCAAATTCTCACTTCATATTTAGAAGCATCAGCAGAAGGCGGTATTGGGCAAACAACGGAGTGATTTTGAAACCAGATAATGGTGACAATGTTTTTTACGTAAGAAGGAAATATTATAATGCCTCCAAGACAGTTAAGACAACATATAAGCATGCCAATAACACTCATTTATCCTCCTCAGCACTGCTCATGTGCCGGACAAATATACACTGTAACCATAGATCAATTTCCTAATAGGACGATCGTAGGTGGATCACAGAAAATAGTAAGGAATTAAACGAAAATGAACAACGGAATAAATCCGTTTTACATAAAGCGATTCTTTTACGATATTCTTCATGCATGGGTATAGTGGAATGAGCATACCCTATAGCCACTAACCTCCTCCCCACAAGAAAAGAGAGAAGCAACATCTGTGACCGTGAAACGCGGGATGGCATAGAACCATATAAGGTCTCAACAAGTCAGGCGTGATAACAAGCCGAGGGTCGGAAGGTTGCCATCCACCACCAAATTGACTGGTGGATCTGGAATCTGAACCCCAAACAGTTTTGGTGACAACCTATAGGTCCACTTGGTCATCACTAGTTACTAAGGGCAATAGATGTAAATGTTGCCGAACACCGAGTTCTCTAGCTCTGCTCGCGTTCGTGAACGTGGTATATAGTTTAGTTCAGTTCAGTTCGCATAGGATACTAGTTATGAGGTGACCAAACACGCGCCTATAATATCATTTTTAAGTGCTAAAAATGTGATAAGACGTCTGTTCTACTTTGATCGCCATTTCCGAATCGATTTTATTTCGCAGCCGCTATCTACAATTCCCACCAACTCTGGTAAGAAAAACCAAGTTGACCAGACAAGTCCTTTTCTTAGTCAAAACCAAACGGCTTTTATTAGTCTTCGGTGAGCAGTACTCACTGATTGCTTATCCTGCCGTCTAATTTGGGCCCTCGCCACCCATCGACTTTCCCATGCGGCGCTTTTGCTTCCTATGTCGATTGGTGTATTCAGCACAAATTCACGGCAGCTGTGTTGACCTCGTATCTGGGTAGATGTAATGACGAATCAACACCCACTGCCCTCACATATACCTCCCGACCATATGCACGAAAAGCAGCATCTCCTACTGCAATTTAGTCACTTTATTGTGATCCTGAACGGTATAGCCTCAGTAATTATTGAAAAGAGCTAGACAGACTTATTATTAGAGGTCAACAATCCAGGTTGGCAAAGTGTCGTTTCTTGAGCACTGCGAAAGCTGCCGCAACCAGACGTGTTATTCTCAAGGATATGAAAAACCATGACGTCGGCTTTCCGCCACAATTTCCAAGTTTGCTTGTATTGGTATATACAAAACTGGTTCACGCAAAGGTACCATAAAAATGCTGTAGTCATTCTGTTTCCAGAATCACCTCATCTCACTTGAGATGCACTGTATGGATTGCTAGCCTCGTGCCAGTCGTTATGAGCAAACTGGTGTCTTGGTTTGGTGTCTCGATATAGTCTACGAGTAGAAGTCAATATCTAATATACCCCGGGTTCTGTTTTTCTGTTGACCTCAAACTTCTCTAAAATGAAAGATATAGCAGATATGGACCTTGCACTAGAGGAAAGTAGCGTATGGAGGCACTAAATTTGGTCTTTGACTGACCAACTAAACCACAATGAACAAAGCACACAAATTGCTGCGTTAATGTCCTTTTTAATATTTTCCCTCAATGTGCGAACAATAGAATTCCTGAAGTTGAAGTACTTACGCAAGTCATGAATGATAACACCATCGTGTACATTTTTTACGTTCCATATAAAATGTATTCGCGTTAACCTATATTTTATCCGGCTGGCTAGTACTGAGACAACCAGCACGAGGCGGATAAGAGGCAGAAAACTTGGATTTGAAGAACTGTAATAGAAATAGCTTAATTACGATGGTGAGCCAATATCCGATAGGCACGGGTGCCACTCCACGTCTCGAGGCGTTGATAGGCCACTATTGATGATATTCGTTCACGAACATTCCTAAAGTCTATAGAATATACGAAGAAATAGTCCTTGGAGCCTCCAATGTCATAGCAAGTCTCACTACGCGGCTCTACTGAGGTCAGGAGAACCTGCAAAACGACGAAAAATGATCCAATTCTTGTTTCAAAGGGGAACATTTGGAATCACTTTGGAGTATGTTCTGGGACTGTTTGGCGATGTTTATGCTGACTAGGTGAAACCACTAGTAGTCCTAATCGATGGAGGTTTTCCCTCCCGTGAATGTAAGCGTACCCCAAAGTTCAGTACTATTGTACGCTCTCTTATATATGTTCACTGATGGGATTCTGTCCAATATGTCTATCCCAGTCTATTCCTTTGACCATGACAACACAGCGTTGTTCTTATTTATTACTGCTTCCCTCGCCAGACACACTGCAGAACTGATTGTCCTAACGCTAATCTCGTATTGCGTTTGCTTGCCCTTAATCTTTGTGTTTACCCGTGCATCATTTTTACTCAGCTCGGTAAAACTGCAATACTGGCAACCCTGACCCTCGACCGGTACAACGAGAAGACAGTCGGAAGCGGTAGCGGGTTGAGTATATGTTTAACAGAAGTGTGCGAGCGATGAGTACGTGAGCAAAGGGCAAATGGTGACCGCGTCTGGCGGTCAGCGTTCGCTTAACCAAGCGATCCGGAGGAACAAATCCATATTTCGCTACGACACACTAACATCAATTTTGGCCACTGTATCGATTGTATCTTTCAACCCCGACCTTAAGCACATCTCATTCTGGGGATTCGACAATCGTGTTGCATTTGTCGCTTCCAGAACCGTTATCCTTTCGATCTTTTGGAGAAATCTACTTAGCATTTGAACTCCCTACCTGTATCTGTCCACAATCTGCCGGGAGCTTCACCGGTAAAATAACTGCATGTTTCGTCACTCGTTGAGTAGGGTAACTGGAACCACACTACCAATTTCTTCGAGCAGAGTGGGCAGCAAGAAAGTGGACTACTCCTCAGAATTCCCTTGTTGGGTTGACGCCGTCCTGCTGTGTGGGTCAAAATCTTAAGTTCAAGATCCCATTTAGTTGAAGTTGCAAAAGACAATCTCTTCTGCTCTGGGGTCGGTCGAGTAGTATCGATTTCCCGAATATCTCCCTCACTATCTATGGAGGATATCACTAACTTGTGTTCTTCCGATTCAGGGACCAAGAAATGTCCTCACGCCAAACCAGATTAAGCAACAAGATGCTCTAGGAAGAATTGTTAAAATAGATGTTACATCACCGAAACGCGCATGTAAAATCCTACCTCCATGATCACTATTCTTAGACCACATACAACATCTTTCTCTCAGTTCACTCTTCGGATGTCAGGTGATTCGGTTTCCAGTTTTCGTGGTCTTGTTGACATTGGGATCGTTCTGAGTACGAGAACCGAGCGTACACTGTCAGACCATAGCCATAGCAACAGTCGTATATGTGCAGTTCAGTTAGACAGTTCTGTGATTGTCAATAGCGATTGGCTGATGGGAAGTTGTCTGTTCGTCCTATCCGTTGATTCGTTCACCGATTGAGACATGTCCTGATAGATGGTAATCCCCAACTTCAGCTATGCTCGGAGCTTCCTAATACGGTTTTCATTTCAGCGTATTTCTCAGTATCTTAGCTAACATTGAGGAAAGTGCAATTAACCCCTAGATTCAGCGTCGACCGCCACGCAATGCGGCAGACCATGTGTGCACCAGACAAAACTAGTGGTTTCACTCATTCATCACAAACGCCTCCAAATAATCCCAGAACGTGCCTCGAAATGACTGCAATTGGCCACCTTCGACACAAGTATCGGACCGTTTTTCGGCTGCGCCCGACCTCAGTAAAACGGCGTAGTTAGACTCGTTTGGACATTGTAGGCTCCAAGGACTATTCCTTCTATGAACGTTAATAATATTCGTGAACGATTATCACCAACTGTGACCTATTAACTTAGTTATTTACCCGTATTTCTTGAAATTATCAACTGTTTCCCAAGATGCGAAATTACCAGTATACTTCGTCTTTCGGCTGAAGGCTAGCCTTCGGAGAAAAAACGGAAACGTTCTATTTACGACTTTACCATTAAATCTACCAAAATCCTTATGATATAATACCGTTTTGAAAAACAGTCCCTAACAGACCATTTTGGGGATATTTTAGCGCCCGCTGTGCTGACTGGGCACTGCAGCTTAAACACTCAGAAGCCATTCAAAAACCACTATAAGTTTGTAGTATTGCGGAACGTTCAAAAACCAATGGGCTGCATTACGCAAACTATACAAAAACCATCGGGTGTTTTCACTTAGTTCCACTTCCGTCTAAGCACCGTTATAACTGCTATAACAAGGCGCCTTGTCACCTAGCAGACCAGAAGATTGATTGACATTAGTCGTCCTTCATTTAATACGCGCAACAGGAAAAAAATCAGAACTACTTGGTATGTCAACAGTCTATAGACTGCCATTTCAGAAGTTTCTCATGAGCTACAATTGTGCAGCAAAACTCAACCAGCCAGAAGCATATGATTTCGCAAGTGCTTTCGCACTACTGTTTTGCTTGCAATCGGAGGTCCGACTTCAGACCCGATTGCACGTCACACACATCGGGAGTTGCCGCAGCACTGGTTATCGCGCGCCGAGTTAGCGTTGCCATGGTTAGAGTCAGAATGATGCTGTTCAATTCAGTCCCGACTTCAATGGTGATCTTTTGGCCGCGCCGCTCGAATGTACAGAACTTTTGGTGGTATGCATTCTTGTCGGTAATTTATATTTTCGGGGTCTATTTCAGCGGCATTCGTCAAAACAAACCACACTTCATCTTAAGGGCGACAAGAGATAGCACAGGTGGCATGCGCTTATAGTTCAACTCATGTAGGGTGTTAGGTAGAAATGGAAACTAACCAAATATTCACTTCCCTTTGCACTTCCTCGGAAACCACGGTAGCATTGTTTCTTATCTTTTTACCTCCTTTATTATTGAAATATCAGTGCACATCAGTTTTCAGGAAGTAGGCCGCGGTCAAGGAAGAGCTGCCAGGTGCAGAAGTTGACCGGTAGTGGGAGGATTCGAACTCGTGATATCCTCGTTTAAATGCTTGGTCACCGCCGTTCAACAACTTTTGCATGACTACCAAGTCCTAGGAAGTCGGCTATGTATCAACCACCGTGTTAGTAGGAATTGTGACCTAACCAACGGCCTAGACTGTTTTCGCAAGCTTTTCCTTAGGACTACATTTGCAAGAGTCCACTGCTTACTGAAAAAGCCGTCTGAGCTCAGACCCGACAATCCTTTTTACAACCTCAACGATATCGGCTAATGTACCTCGGTGTCTATTTTTTTGCGAAAGAGATTCAAATCACGGCGTCTTTGATAGCAAGATTTTTCACTCTGACCTTCAACGGTTCTTGTTGCTACTCGCTGCAATTTTCCATTGCGTCCTTTTGAGAGGGAAACCGAACTTCTACATGGTATTCCAGGTGATATATTGAAATGACGTGTGCAGGATATAAACCCCTTCCACTTACGGTGGAATGAAACCTACTTCGATCTAAACGGTTCACCTGTGGGCTAATGCACTACACTGGTTCATCCACTTAAAATCTGACCTGATGATTAGCCCCAGGTCTTTGGCCCTGAGAACGGTGTTCTCAGCGAACAGTTCATTCTCAAGTCTTACTGTGAGATCTTTTATGCTTCGGGTTAACAAATAATTTTTGTGTGGACTCAGCGGCCATTCCTCCTCGACAGCCCAATATCGCTACTGAAGTCCTCTGTGCCCATAGACCGTGTCGCCCAGGCACCGTCAACGCAGAAGAAACTGGGTGATCTTGAGGCCTAGGCTCATTCACACATAGAGTGCAAGAACAGGATTAGCCTTAACCTTGTCTCCTGCGGAAGGTCACTCGTGACGTCAAGCTTGCAGAGGCACCCATCTCCTCTCCAGACTTAAAACGTCTTCCCGGTATGGAGGGCCTTCATCGCCTTGTGTACCTGTCTTCGGATGCCAAATAGCTGGCTTAATTAGAAGCCGGCAAAGGCTAACTAAATCAGACGTCTTTCTGAGGTCAAGATGTCATATTTCTACATATTCGCCCTCTTCCAACCCTCGGGTGACTACGTCCAAGAAGCACAAAACCCATTTTTCACGATGCTTTGCTGAGCTCGGCAGAGCAGCGGATGCTAAGCCAGGTGTTAACAGAAGTTGGCCCGGACTAACTTTTGCATTATCCCACAGAGGGCTCCGATGAGACTGACTGATGTAAAGCTTCCCACGACGATTTTGGGTCTCCTTCAGGAGTGGATACAAACCCGCACCCCTCCAATTCTCTGGCCTTTAGCCCTGATCTAAACCCACGTGGAATATCTTGCATCTCGGGTCAGTCACTGTGCCACCCAATGGCTTGATAATGGATCAGCGAATATCGTCTGGCTCAGATAACATGTCTATGTTGAGGCATTCAGTTTACCTACGTACATCTTCCTCCGTGAGCAACAGTCCCTGAGCGAGCTGAGATGAGTTATATAAAATCAATGCTCCGGGGCTATCCCCATCAATCTCAGGGACGCCACAGAAGTACCTGTCCAGTGAGTCTGATTTGCTGCAGTCATCCATCTTTTCCTAGCCTCCAGCTATTAGCGAAAGGATGCCACCCTTAAGCGGGATCTTTGTTTGCATGTGGGCGTAACTCTTAATCGGTTGCTACGTGGCGCACCGCTGCGGCCTAAAATTTTTTCACCTCGGATTAGATTTACCGTGCCCATCCTGAATTTGTGCTTACTGTATCCAGTTTCACAGATGCCGCAAAGTTTAAAACCCTATAGCTTTTACTTTGGCGCCTAATCACCCATACGATGGCTGCTTTCCACGAAGTAGCGTATGACTCTGATTTGATGATTCAGATCCCAAGGGCCCAAATTCATTCTGAACGACCCGTTGAGATTTCCTGGTTTTTCTCCACTTTTAAGCTAACTCCATTGGTCTGGCTTGTGGGTCAGCAAAATCCATATAGTTGAAATTCTTTGCCCATTATGGGCAATCCCCTGAATACGTAAGCAGAGAGTGACTTTCACCGTTACACGATCAGCTCAACCTAATCGAGATAAACGATGAAGTTCTGGCTTGTAATTGGAGGCATCAGAATTGAAGGCTCCTGATCAAATCTGTACCTGGTATCCCCCGTAATATTCCCATCTAATGTATATAACTGAAACCAATCGAAGAAGCCTTGTTCCAACTCACCGAGGGTCCACGTCTCAAAGGCACAGTGCAATGTACACAAGGTCAGGGTGCCCTCGAGAAAGAGGGTAGCAAGAGTCCTAACGTGAAACCATAAAAGTGGAGGGAAAGCGCGCGAGTCAAATCCCCATTAGTACACCAGCCAGCGTCAACAAGTACCTAGTCAGAATCAAGCTGGGGGCACACGGGCAACTCGTTTCAACGGGATCGGTTTTGGCCGTCGTCATTGTAGTGCCCAGAATTCGTTTGATGCGCTGTACTATCGTTAAGAATCCACCTTTTCCAGGTGCAGCTCAGTAGGCCTCTCTAAAATGAACAGAAAACGCGAACTCACCTAGACAATGGGAGCTTTCAATGTCATGAAGTCCTGACGTATTGCTCAGGATCTAGTCTCACAA
This sequence comes from Fasciolopsis buskii, assembly GCA_008360955.1. NCBI lineage: Eukaryota > Metazoa > Platyhelminthes > Trematoda > Plagiorchiida > Fasciolidae > Fasciolopsis > Fasciolopsis buskii. Next base: position 275,784 of record LUCM01008411.1, read on the forward strand.
GCCTAATGGTCCCCGGATCTGAACCGTCTTCCTGTAGGGGACTCAAGCATTCACAGCTTTAATCAGTAACGAAAGGGAGCTTGCCAACACTTTAATTCTTGCTGCCATATCTCGGGACACACTGCTTCCCGGGTTTCGATGCAACGCCCATCAAAGAGAACCACGTTTTTACATCGTCGCCAACGCCCAAGTGATGGGTTCATTTGATAATAGGGTACGATATAACCAACAGCTTAGGTCGTGTTATTGCACGTTTCCTGTCGTGACTACGTGTACAAGGTTCTACGATCCAACGAAAACAACTGTCTGAGGCATGTCCGGACAAGCCACATACTAATCCAGTCGGCTTCTTTACGTCGCATCTGTTTCTCATACTGTCTGATGACTAGAGATCTAGGTCCCAGAGTCGTTCAGTTCAGTTCAGCCTGCAAAACAATGGAGTAAACTCAACGGGCCATCGTGCATCCTGAAGTCTCCTGATGGCATCATCCACCGCGGTCAACTTCGTTTCCTAATTTCATATTGGTTGCTTCAGAAGTCCTTTATCCGCTAAAATGAGGGCGGAGTTCAGCTCAGTTCAAACTGCACAGGACAGGAGTGACCCCAACGGCGAACTGCGCGTCCAGGCCCGTGTGATTCCGTGGCTCTGCAGAATTTCCTATTCTGTTTTGGAGCGGTACCTTATTTGCACATGTCAGCGTGGTTACATATATGCAGACATGGCAAAAATGCATTGAGTTGCACCAGTCACCATCATGGTCCCGATCGGAAGCTATTGTACTCCACCAGGGTTTAGAGCCCGTTCAAAAGCTTCCGCTGACATTCGGCGGAGAGCGCTGTTGAGCAACCTGTTCTAAAGTGACACAACCCGGCACCCAAAGAACTTGTCCGTCAGGTTTCGCCTCCAGTGACTGCTTTGAGTCTTTAGCCTATGTCCCCATGTGCCACATAATGGAGCAGACTCAAAATGATGGTTAGCCTCTATGTTCGTCAGGCCCGCCGCCGCCCTAATGGGTTGGACCGAATCTCCACTCCTTCATCCACTTTCCTTTGACCAAAGGCCCAACGCCAAGGTCATTATGCTGGACTCTTTCACTGCTCCAAGGACATCATTCTAGTTTCTAAGCACTGGGTCTTTTCTGCACAGTCCATAAATCTGTCGCAGTACGGGATTCAAGTTTGTGCGCATCACTCGCGAAAGGGGCACAGCGGAAATTTGTAACAGACCAGAAGCATTCACCATGGCTTGCGTGTTAATGCCGAGGAAAACATGCACAGTAATTGTTGCCATTGATGGCTGCCATCTTATACTGCTTAAACGGCTGTAAGTCGTCTGCAGGGGTGACTCATAAACCCTTGACTTCTCACAGGCGAATCAACTGTCTCCTGCTAACTTTGCCCGCCTCTATGGTCAACAGGTTACATACGCCAAGGTTTCGTGCGACATCCTCTCAAGGGGAACGCTATATGAAGGGCTGAAAATATTGAAAATTATCCTGCACTGCTACCCTGAAATCTTCCTGAAAGGTGAACCATAAGGTGACCATTCCTGGGGATAAGAGCTTTATGGGAAAGGCTTGTGTCCCCTAATACGAATCATATTTTGAACAAGCGGGATTCCAATAATAATAATATAATATAAATAACAATGGTAATAACAATCTTTATTTCTCGATTTGAAAAATGCATGCGCAAGGCAAGATCAAATTTTTGCAAGTGCGATGCACAGGAAATGTAAATGATGAAAATCCGAAGGGATAAGGGAACGTACAAGTACACCAGCGGAACGCAAAATGTAAAAGAACTGATTTTTCAAGCTCAGAAGGAGATTTCTGGGACAGACTGCAAGCGACAGACAAAGAGACATTTCGTGTTTAAATGCAATAAATGGGTTTATTGCAAGCGCAGAGCGTAGACGAAGCTCAAGGGTGGATGTTGATATATGATCGTTGTCCCCAAACGTCGGAACCATTACGTAATGGACGAAAACGTTAAGCTGAAGAGATGACAAGCAGTGGTAATGCGATAATTGGATGGAAGTGGTGAAAACCAGGCGGAACGTAAGGCCAATTCGATAAGACACGTATTTGACAACAACAAACGGCCGAAAAAAATGCTAAGGGCGGAGGAAGACTGTCAAGGTTGTCTCAAACTATCTGGAGGAAAGTTGTGAAGCTTCGGATATGGAACTCCCAAGGATAGTGGTTATGTTTACATACGGATGGCGGTAAGCTGTACTGGGAGGCGCGTCAGGTAAGAGAAATTTTATACAAGAACACTCCTTAAATACACTAGCCAAGAATGTCCTCTATGCTGTCATTTTTGTTGTCGCAGCTTTTGATCTTATTCAGCAGTACGGTTGGGGAATATGAGGTGCGCAAGCCGTTCCGGAAACAGTAGTAATCACGATTTTATCCAATTGCAAAAATGGGAGTTGAGATATCCAATGAGGCAATCGGCGTAGTTTCGGTTGAACGGGCCAGAGCTCGAGCACCAGTTCTAGCTAACGGGTTCATAGCAGGAATGATAGGGTAGCAGATTTGGAATCGCCATTACGAGGACGGAACCGATAACAGCGCGTCTACTCCGGGTGCGAGATTTGAAGTGCAAATGAGGGAAGTAGTCTGGCTTGGGTGCCAGCTTGGGGTTATGGTGATTATTGGATCACGGCAACACACCTGCAACATAGTGCATCTTTTCCGTAAAACGTGGCAACCAGAAGTGAGCTATGGTAGCAGTTTTAGGCAGGGTTGAAAGTTTGGGGCTACCAAGAACGACCTGTTTAGCCGTGCCAAGCCAGTAAAGCGGATAAGATGACATGAAGAGCGAGGAATACACAAGCTGAAGGTGTTTGAAATCACGGAATGTGATGGCAGCTTGGATCCCTGAAGAAGTACGTTGACATCCTCGTCAGCCCAAATTGAGAGAAGCTCAAGAGTTATTTGCTTAAGCCACTGGTGAAGAGGGTACATTGCTACAAGGGAGGTCAAAAAGTGCATTAGCAGGGACATGCAATTAGGTGGGGAAGTCAGAGGTGAAGCCGAATCCCAGATGGTGGCCTCAGCAAAGATTCGGTCACGAACTAGAATTCTAACCCATGTTCGCAGGCCTCGTCCTGTCCAATGTCAGCTCGTGTTGAGTTAATTAAGAGCGGGACATCCAGTAATTTTGTCATCTGGGCTTTGAACTGGGCTAAATTTGGGCACGACCGCAGGGAACTAGGGAGTTTGTTCCACAGTTTAGAGCAACCAACTGTGAATAATTTCGCCCTGATCGATAGTCGAGTCAGGGGTATTCTTAACGAGTAGTATCTACTACGAAGTGGATACGGGAGACTGCCAGCGTCGTGTGTGACGTTTGCAATAGACTGTACATTATTACGGCAAAGATTAGAGAAAAATGCAAGGTTTAATTTGACTCAACGAAGCCATAATGGTTCAATTCCAAGCAGCTCGCATCTGGCCCTGTAGTTTAGGCTAGATGAAGGACCTAGGACATTTCTAGTGAATGCACACTGCACATTCTCGATTGCAATTCGGCCGACTTTGCGCATATGCGTGAAGATAATCGGGCAGTACTCGAGTTGGGGCCGAGCACGGACCTTGAGGGTAATAATTCTGCAGTCTTGAGTGCGGAATGCCCTTAAAATCATTGTGGCGGTTGTCTCAGCTACAGCGGCCTGATGGTGGGCCTGCTCGTGGAAGTTCAAAGAGCAGGAGTATTGTAACCCTAAGTCCTTAACTGTTTGTAATACAAGAATTGGCATGCCGTTTATAGAGATGGCGCCCGAAGGAACATGGCATTTTTATGTTATTAGAGAACTTTTGTCAGCACAGGACTTCATAAGCCACTTGGAACACCAGTTATCAAGAGAACAGGTCTTTGTTGATAAATGCAAGAGTGGAGCTAAATGAAGCGGCCTCAAAAGAGTAGACTATTTTAATGTCATCGGCAAACAGGGATGGTGTGCCCTGACGAATAACTTTAAAGATATCATTAATGTGTGGCAAGAATAGGAGAGGACCTAGGACGCTGCCCTGAATGACTCCACTGGTAGTAAGACAGGGCTAAGAAAGACGATCGTTAATATTGAATACCTGAAAGCGATGGGAAAGGTAAGATGATAGCCAAGACCAGAGTGCGCTCAATAAGCCCCAATTCTGGCGAATTGTCTGGAGTGGGACACGCGGTCAAACGCTTTTGACGTGTCTGGAATGATGATGAGCATCGCCCGGTAGGACTCGGCACTTTGGATAACAAAGTTCAAGAAGTCAAACTAACAAGTGAGGCAGGACCGGCACATATGGAAGCCGTGTTGGGAGGGGTTGATAAGGTTGTGAGTAGTAAGGAAGTCAACCAGCAGTTCTTTAGCAAACCTTTCCATTAGCCTGGATAGAACTGAAGTGTGGTTAATGGGGCGAAAGATTTCAGGTTCATGCGTAGAACCCTTTTTGTGGCATGGAACAATCATTGAGGTTTTCCATTGTGACGGAGAAGTAGCGCCGGACATGGACAGCGAGAACAGATTTAGGAGCAGTGGAAGCTCTGGACCAGCGGTGCAAATAGAGCTGGTGGAATACCATCAGGGCCAGGCCAGTGTAATGGCCTGGTACAATTTATCACTCTGATTATGCCATCAACGACGAACGAGACGGAGGATAATCTAACCGAATTTAACATGTCGTGCATTTCAGAGTGTGTCGAACTGTCATTAATGAGAGTAGGAAGAAATATGTATTGAATGCTTCTGCAATGTTTTAAAGGTACTAGATGTATAGGCTATTAAGTATGACGAAGTTCGGAATAGTTGACAATTTGGGCGGCGAACGAGCTTTGAGTATGTGGGAAGTCTTCCGAACTGGGTTAGGCGACCCAAGAGTTAGCATTTCCTGCATTTTCGACCTTAGTTCGGACTCAATAAGAAATTCTTGTTGCAAGCGGTTATCTTGCATTAAGAACGGGAAGTCTGCCGTTTTGATGAAGTTTTTTGAGCCTCCAAACGTTTCGTCTGCAGCAGACAAACCTTACTAGGCTTCCTGGGCTCATGTTGAGTGATCGGAGTGAACAGACGATTAATAGTAAAAAGAAGTTTAGCGTAAACGCTGTCTGCCACTTACTGCGGATCAGGCGATAAAAAGAAGCTGGACCAATCAAAGGTTCCCAGAGCGTCAGGGATTTTGTCCCAACGGATTGACATAGGAAGATATAGTATGGTGAGTACACATTGGTGGGGTTTTTTGCGGAGAGGGAAGCTACAGGTCACCATCTTGTGTTCCTTCCCAGGGAAGGGTTTTATCACCGAAACCTTAACATTAGAAGTGCTATTGCCATGATGGTGGCCCACCAGTCTTATTTCGCACCACTGGTCCAGACCTTCCACTGTTACTCCTAAATCTGTCATCGCTCTCAATGTCCGGCGCTAGATTACTACCTCTTATCTTGGCTATCATCTTACCTTTCCCATCGCTTTCAGGTATTCAATATTAACGATCGTCTTTCTTAGCCCTGTCTTACTACCAGTGGAGTCATTCAGGGCAGCGTCCTAGGTCCTCTCCTATTCTTGCCACACATTAATGATATCTTTAAAGTTATTCGTCAGGGCACACCATCCCTGTTTGCCGATGACATTAAAATAGTCTACTCTTTTGAGGCCGCTTCATTTAGCTCCACTCTTGCATTTATCAACAAAGACCTGTTCTCTTGATAACTGGTGTTCCAAGTGGCTTATGAAGTCCTGTGCTGACAAAAGTTCTCTAATAACATAAAAATGCCATGTTCCTTCGGGCGCCATCTCTATAAACGGCATGCCAATTCTTGTATTACAAACAGTTAAGGACTTAGGGTTACAATACTCCTGCTCTTTGAACTTCCACGAGCAGGCCCACCATCAGGCCGCTGTAGCTGAGACAACCGCCACAATGATTTTAAGGGCATTCCGCACTCAAGACTGCAGAATTATTACCCTCAAGGTCCGTGCTCGGCCCCAACTCGAGTACTGCCCGATTATCTTCACGCATATGCGCAAAGTCGGCCGAATTGCAATCGAGAATGTGCAGTGTGCATTCACTAGAAATGTCCTAGGTCCTTCATCTAGCCTAAACTACAGGGCCAGATGCGAGCTGCTTGGAATTGAACCATTATGGCTTCGTTGAGTCAAATTAAACCTTGCATTTTTCTCTAATCTTTGCCGTAATAATGTACAGTCTATTGCAAACGTCACACACGACGCTGGCAGTCTCCCGTATCCACTTCGTAGTAGATACTACTCGTTAAGAATACCCCTGACTCGACTATCGATCAGGGCGAAATTATTCACAGTTGGTTGCTCTAAACTGTGGAACAAACTCCCTAGTTCCCTGCGGTCGTGCCCAAATTTAGCCCAGTTCAAAGCCCAGATGACAAAATTACTGGATGTCCCGCTCTTAATTAACTCAACACGAGCTGACATTGGACAGGACGAGGCCTGCGAACATGGGTTAGAATTCTAGTTCGTGACCGAATCTTTGCTGAGGCCACCATCTGGGATTCGGCTTCACCTCTGACTTCCCCACCTAATTGCATGTCCCTGCTAATGCACTTTTTGACCTCCCTTGTAGCAATGTACCCTCTTCACCAGTGGCTTAAGCAAATAACTCTTGAGCTTCTCTCAATTTGGGCTGACGAGGATGTCAACGTACTTCTTCAGGGATCCAAGCTGCCATCACATTCCGTGATTTCAAACACCTTCAGCTTGTGTATTCCTCGCTCTTCATGTCATCTTATCCGCTTTACTGGCTTGGCACGGCTAAACAGGTCGTTCTTGGTAGCCCCAAACTTTCAACCCTGCCTAAAACTGCTACCATAGCTCACTTCTGGTTGCCACGTTTTACGGAAAAGATGCACTATGTTGCAGGTGTGTTGCCGTGATCCAATAATCACCATAACCCCAAGCTGGCACCCAAGCCAGACTACTTCCCTCTTTTGCACTTCAAATCTCGCACCCGGAGTAGACGCGCTGTTATCGGTTCCGTCCTCGTAATGGCGATTCCAAATCTGCTACCCTATCATTCCTGCTATGAACCCGTTAGCTAGAACTGGTGCTCGAGCTCTGGCCCGTTCAACCGAAACTACGCCGATTGCCTCATTGGATATCTCAACTCCCATTTTTGCAATTGGATAAAATAGTGATTACTACTGTTTCCGGAACGGCTTGCGCACCTCATATTCCCCAACCGTACTGCTGAATAAGATCAAAAGCTGCGACAACAAAAATGACAGCATAGAGGACATTCTTGGCTAGTGTATTTAAGGAGTGTTCTTGTATAAAATTTCTCTTACCTGACGCGCCTCCCAGTACAGCTTACCGCCATCCGTATGTAAACATAACCACTATCCTTGGGAGTTCCATATCCGAAGCTTCACAACTTTCCTCCAGATAGTTTGAGACAACCTTGACAGTCTTCCTCCGCCCTTAGCATTTTTTTCGGCCGTTTGTTGTTGTCAAATACGTGTCTTATCGAATTGGCCTTACGTTCCGCCTGGTTTTCACCACTTCCATCCAATTATCGCATTACCACTGCTTGTCATCTCTTCAGCTTAACGTTTTCGTCCATTACGTAATGCTCCTGACGTTCGGGGTTTCCTACCTTATATCGGTGATTGTGACGAATCTTCCTTTTTGAAAAGTGACTGCTGTGAATCTGAACGAGTTTTTTAGGGAAATGGAATAAGTATTTTATTGCGCATTATTCGGAAAATATGAAAGTGTTTATCTTTTCTACCTGCTTATTGTTTAAACAGATGATTTTATGCACAAATATATGCCAAACCGGGAACCGCATCATTTGTGCTCGCATGGCTGCCACGGCTTTACGTGCGGACGCGACTGCTGCCTATACAGATGAGTCAGAATGTTTGGCCGCTCTGTTCGCTCTTTTTATGCCATTTTTTCGGATTTTGAATGTGACTCAGGGGTTTTTCAGCATAAGATGCTTGCATCTTTTTATGAGTATCACAGTGTCAATCCCGGAAATTGGCTCCGAGCCCATCCGCGATCTCTTCCCTCTTTCTTTCCCTACTATCGCATCAAATACTGCTGTGTGCACAAACGTCGTAGAAATCAATGTGGTCGTCGGTAAGTCTGTTATCTTTTCAAGCAATATTTATTTGCAGATTTCCAAGTGTCAACTGCCCAGCATTTGTCATGTTGCGTGCAGTCAGCAGGCAATACCAGGTGGCAGGAATTTGTCTCCAACACAATCATTCCTTCCATCGGTCTCATGATCGTTGTTACGCGCGCAATCGTAAACTAACCCAAGAGCAGGAGGCGCACTTAATCGGCGTAATGAAAATTTTGGGAATGCTAGGGAGGTTTGTCGATATGCGCAGGATAAGTTCAACCGTCTAGTTACTATTCCGGATTTGAATAGGCTTAGGCGTAAGTTCCGGTTAATGGATGACAGGAACGACGTCGTTCGCGCAAAAGTCTTATTGAACGGACAAGGTAATCTTAGGTTACTCAAACGGGAGGATGTAGCTAGGTTTGCGGTTTTCGTGCCGGAAAGTGTTCGGCATTTAGCTGTGAGCACAATACAGTATTAAGTGGTCAATAAATTTTGGCATTTTTGCGAACAATCGGTTTAAGGTAAAAAATAAGCATTTAAAGCGTGGTCTTTCAATGTGGTCCACCCTTTTTGATGACGTATGCCAACGTTGGATTCACTCGCATTGCGCCAACTACTCGAGCCAAGAGGTTTACATCTGTGTGCGTTGCCTATCAACAAAAGGTAAGTAATATTAATATTAACATTCACCATTTTCATTTCAGGTAGATCTGAAGAGCCCAAGACGACGCAGGACGAATGAAGAGGATGAAAAGGACCCTGGAGGCCCACGGAAGACGACGGGGGGGGGGGAACAAGGACCGCGGGAGAGACGGGATTGACGTGAACGGCACCACGGCCCCCTTTGGGGCCACGACTATCTGATTACCAGCACCGATTTCCAAAATCGGTTATTTCTGTTATGGCTTCGTTGTGTGGATTGCGTTGTTGGTACGTGAGTCTTCTTTCACTTGCGCAACAACTTTGGGGTTTCGGTGCTCATTCGTTTGGCAGTAGTGCAACCAGTCCACTGTACGTATGCAAATGTTAGAAATTTATGCTGAGGAAGACGCAGGCTTGCGTTGGTCTAGAGATGCTTATAGGTCTCGTTAGCCATATATACCTGACTAAAGACAGATGGCGATAGACATGGCCCGGGGCTGCCAGAGGGGTCGTACGTTTTCCCGTCGGGTATTTAAGGTAAGTACAACTCCCTCACGGGGCAAAGTGCAATATACGCATATATCAAACGATTAAGGGGTTGACGGACATATGCACATGTTTCCAGATTAGGCGAAGAACAAGGAAATAATGTGTCACATTATGTGGGAAATGATCGCACGCGTAGAAGACATTAACTGGTATATCGAAGTATGTTTATATGGTCTTTCCACATGGGGCAACAAAGATTTATGAACACTTATTTATTACGTAATTTCTACATGTCAATGCAACAACGTTTTTGATATACATGTTTAGTGGAGACATACATAAATTTATATATATATATAGACGTATGTGTCTGCTCTGAACATCTACTTATATATATATATTACGTTCGGGCATCAACATGTCCAAATTAAGTGCCAGATAACTGGACATATACTAATCCCTTTAGGCGCACATTTATTTATATACTTACAGATGTACATCTTTTTTTATACATACATATATCTGTATGTATATATATAGACAGATATATACATATATATCTGCATTTACATACGTATATTTACCACTTTAAATAGATACATGAAATAGCTATGCGCATAAAGTTCTCAAACTTAATTTATATAACGATTATGGAGAAAAATATGTATAAATTTTACATCACCCTGATGCACACGTATATTTATATATATATATGATATACATAGGTAGACACCGTTTTGCAATCACTGGGCGAAGAGATATTTCTATAAATTTTCAATTTCGCAGCCATTAACAAAAATGTACTACATAAAAAGGTCATTTTCACAACTGCAGTCTATAATTTTTGCGAGTTTTGCATGCTGACTAGATGTTTTTTATTTTTATGGACAAAATAACATCAATATTATCCTCCTAGCTTAGCTCTTTTTGAATCATCACTTTTTCACCACGTTGCCAACTGATAACAGCCGGAATTTAACACCAACCGGTACCAATCATCGCGGGGTGGACAGTTGGTATTACTCAGTTATCGGGGGTGGACGAGTTGCGTCCAACAATTTGAACGCCCGCAATATACGGCCGTGCTGTGCGCCAGCAGTGAACATATTTAGTGCACTTAAACACGAAATGACTCGTAGGCCGCTGCTTGCACACAGTCCCAAGAAACTATTTCTGGTCTTTAAAAATTAGTTTTCTATTTTTTGCTTTTCCCTGGCATACTTGCACTTCCCCATTGCTTCGCAGAATCTCATTTCTTTTTCCACTGAGCTTTTGCAATAACTGAATATTTCCCCCACCCCGTATCCCATTCAATTTCCATCATTAACATTTCCTGTGCATCATCCTTGAAAAAATCGGTCTTGCCTTGCGCATGCCTCTCGCAAATCGAGAAATATACATTATTATTATGCGTAAAATCTAGGTCTGAGTTGTTATGGAAATTTGGGAGCGTGGTCACTTGCTGAGTCCTCCTTCAGCGTGCTTTTCAGACACAAAATTGATTAGGGTAGGTGGAGCGGATAAAGAGGACCAACAAATTTTAAAAGCATTGAAGTCACCTGCAATTATCTTACGGTTGCAGGGGAGACAGAAAGATAAACGAAAGCTTGGGTGAGACGAGAAATATCAGAACTATTCGAGTTTGGTGGTCGGTGTACACATCCTACATGGATTAGGGGCTCGGGTAGTTGTACCATAAGCCAAATAGTGTCAGGGATAGCGTCAAGATGTGGGTGACGGAGAACGCAGGCTTTGTGTGGCTGCTTCAAGTAGGCTAGGCAAACTACTCCTCTACGATTTGATCTATTGGTTTGGTAGGGCACATAACCCGCCAACCAAAGCGACGGAGTGCAGCCGTGATCTGCTAGCCAAGTCTCTGTTACCAAGATAATATCGTAAGAGGTTTTAGCTGCCAGCAGTCTTAGCTCCCTTACTTTATGATCTGTTGAGCCGAGTTCAGGAGGAGTAGGGAAATTTCACTTTGGTATGGAATTTGTGGGCTGAAGAGCAAGATGATAGAATAAGCTTGGGAGTTAAAAAGCCGACTGACAGAGGACGCCAGTGCGAGGAATGTGGTATCCGTGAGGGTTGGACAGTGTTAGGTGGCCGAATTGTGAACTTGTCAAGGCGAAACTGACAATCAAGTAGGTTAGTGAGGAGGGAGCTTTGAAAAATGCCCAAGAGAAGGCCGTTTAGCAAGTATGCGCGCGAATTTTATGGGATAGGCGTTATTTTTGGGATTCGCGGGAGGCAGGGGAGCAGTAGCTTTTAGCTGGGGCAATTGGGGTAAGCGCTGAATACTAGCAGTTTGGGAAAGGTATCTCATGATAGGTTGTGGCTCAAAGGGCGAAATACGTTTATCTAAATTCTGCCAGGTAGCCTGGGAGAATCCAGGGGTTATTCGTGCAAATTCGTGAGGATACTGGTAGTTGGAGTGAGGATTTGGGCGTGCAGTAGTGGGAAAGGGGCATTGGAGTGGCGGAAATGCATCTAAATAGGCTTGACTGGTAAGCGATGGAAGTAGGGAGGATAAGCGGCAGGCCCTATATATGGGGGGGAATTAGTATCATGCTAGAATGTGATAACTTTGTTACCGAAGAAGAGTGGAGGCATGAATACGGTGGGCCATTGAACTGGCGATTGTAGGTGGCGGTTAGTAGGCTTTCGTGAGTTGATGGACCTTCCGATTTGGCAGGGCCCATGCAGGGACGGCTAACTCGAGTTGAATGCGCCGAGAGTGTCAGACAATCAAGATGCACAATCAGGATGACCTATTGGACTAGCAGAATGGCTAATGAAGTGCGGGGTTTTGTGGTTAGCTGAATAGGTCTCTGGTATGCGCTTCCTGTGGTCGGGTGCCATGCCGTTGTTTGACAGAAGGACAAGGAAGTGCTAGAGGGCGTATCTGGGATGTGGTATACGCCAGGCGGCTGGTATTAACCTGAAAAGGCATCGGTGAGACAGCAATCATCGCGGTTATACCGTCGGTGCCCCTACCTTGTGGTACCAGAGTTGGTAGATTTAGATGTGCACTTTGCAGTTTGGTTGTACAGGCAAAAGGGACTGAGTTTCATCTAGATTTACCGGTATTGGTTGCGACCAAAGTAATTGATGTCGAGGGATTACAACTTTCGCAGCGAGTATACGCGAAGGTGGAGTACCGTTGCCATCGATAGGTTTGTTCTCAGGCAGACTAGTAACAGATTTGTGGGGTGCAGAACTTGGAGAGCAAAGTGAGCGGCGTAAGTACGGGGGGCTGGTCGTGCAAATTGCTCGCAGGTGTAGTTTTCGGGGGGTTTTGTATGTTGGTCCCAGTAGTGGTAACCGGGCACGGGATAGCCGGAGATGGGGGTGCTGGCGACTGTCACATGGAGAAGGTAGGATAGTCGAAAACTTGGCAATGGGCTCAGGATTTGGCCCATCAGGAGGAACCTGTGCCGGCAACGCAATGGTCAGAGGGGGAGGGCCAGGTAATACCGAAGTCCTGCCAGTTTCAGAAATTGCGGTAAACTTCTGTGATCGTAATATATCTCTCTGGAAGGGAGTTTAATCCGTAAAATTTTGATATTTTTTGATTCATATTGGTGTCAGTGTTTGCCTTCATTGCTATAAGCTCCTTCATCAGAAAGCTCATCAAGAAAGGGAATAAAATTTGGATAGTTTTTCTTGGGGGATTTTTTCCGGAGCTTAGAAGATAGACAAGAGTGGTTGGTCATGCTAAAATCACGGGGAATTCCAGATTGGACCAGTGGCAGTGTGAGGCAGTCGTGTACTTTAAAAACAACGGCGTCAATCGCATTCACAATATGCTTGTGAGTTTCTTCACTTACGGTTTTAAATAAGCCTCCTGTAGCAGCTAGATTGCTGACATTAATGTCACTGTAAGGGTCAACTAGGCTGGCGAATGGGGATAATTTCAGTGACAGGTCCTCGATCACTTTGATTTCTAGATCCCTTTATCTTTTTAAGACATCAAGAGCTTTGGGACCAGAATTATTAAATATGTCAATAAGCGGGACTGAGGAAGCTTTAGTGGGAATCAGGGGTTTTAAGTGTTTTCTTGGTACTAAAGTGCGGCGCTGACTTCACTTTGGTTTGGCTGATGAAGGCATCGTAGGAGTTGTGGAAAATCCAGGACGTCTGATATGGTTATGAGAGGCTATACACATCTGGTAATTGACAACGAGATGGTTTAAAGAAGTGTGAGGGCGTGCACGTGAAATGATAAATATACAGGCTAATTGGAAAATTTGCTTTTAAAGTAGATCGATGGACGGTTAGAATGTGTTTAGCAGCATAAATATTCTTAAAATAAGTCCAGTCGGGAGCTGAAAATGTGACGGCCCAGACTTGAAGCAAATATTGACAGAAAGATCAGCGAGGGATGAGGTCAGAGGTTATTGGTTAAAAAAATTTAGGGGATATTTTCAACTAGCAAAACGGTTCTAATTGTGCTAAAATACTACAATAACAACCTGAGTTGCAAGAGACAACAGCGAAAACAACTCACAACGAGGAACGATGTACCGCAGTTGAGGAAAACGCAAAGAGAGCGTCAAGTGTCTCAAAACCTCATGTACCAGTCACTAGATGAATTAAAGAATGTGCCTTCATGGATAGTTCTTCTAATCTATAAAACAGTCTATAGAGTTGGCCAAAGTCCCAAATTAAGCACATGGTTTATATTTTGTTAATAGCCAGCAACCGAACTAATAATGACAGACACAGGCAATTCCTGTAGATATGCGGTGGTGCTGCATCATTCAAGCCCAGACAATCACGTTTTTATCTCTGAGTCAATCCGTACGAATTTCATGGGAGAAAAGACAGTTTTGAAGTGTCTGCGGAAGACGAAGCTTTCATGGTAATATACCCGGGGGTCGCATCTTAGCCCCACAATGGCGCAACTTGAAGTATTTTCAGAGGTGCAAGCTTGGTGTTTCAAAGCAAGAAGTGAAACGGGCAATGGTTTTAACTGTAGTATCAAAGCTTCCGGGATATTCCTGAATGCCTCACATTCCGCGCCTGCATGGGCACCGAAATTTGACTGGCTTGGAGGGAGACCCGGAAAGACAGACTAACAGGTCCTAATGTCCGGTCGACTTTAAGATTTGTGTCGGTTTTGGCGCCGGTTTGTTCGCTGCTGGAGGTTTCTTGTAGGGTTTTCTGCTTCGGAAAGCGGAGTGAAGCGCCATAACTAGTTCATCACTAAAGTTACTGATGCCATAGGATGGAATTGAACTTATCTGCTGTTAGAAGACAAGACACCTGGCGGTTTTTTCGGGACGCGTAATCTCCAAATCATATGACTGCGCGTTCTCAGACTATACGCAGTCCCAGATGGATCCCAGTTCCAGGCAACGGAGCAGCAGCAGATGCTTATCAAACTCGATAAGTTTAGATAAACAAGACAAGCTAATGTTGTGGTTACCGGGAGGGCGAAAACGGGCCAGGAATAGCGATACATTCATTTATTGCTGACGGCTTCCGTGCCAGACAGTCTGACTATATCAGGTGGGGGAGGCTCTACTTGTAGTTCGCCTGTATAGTCTAGCGGAACGATAGCAGCCAAATAAATGAAACCAAAGTCTGGGCTGCCACAGTGAAGCCCGTAGATCACTGGTGGACGAAACTTCATGTTGAAAAGAACAGAAAAACGGGAACACGCAAGCAAACTGACATTAAATCACTACCGCACTCAACAAAACCAGTTCCATGGCAAAATTGGTGCAGAGCTTTTCCAATGCCTTGCTGAGCAGATGCGCACGTGCATTTGAAAGCGGTTAACCTGCACGCGCAGACACTCGCGTGATCAGGAGCTTAAATTTGGTCACACATTTGGTGATCTGCAATTTAAGGTTTGCAGCTTTGAAGTGGCATTTTCCGAGCTCGTGAGGATACCCTTCGGAGGGGCCAAGAATTTAAGACCACCTTTGCCGTGGAGGATTTGTGAAGGTCCCCAGAACTTGCGCATGTGTTGACGGTCTACAGATTCATTTCACCAGGGTGCAACCAACTTTCTTACCCCCGAAACGCCGCAGAATTATGCGCAGGGCACCTATCTTTGGGGCCAATTGTGTCCTTGTTTATTCAACAGCTCTGCCGGCGTCAGCGCACCGGGTTTGTAAACCTAGGCGGCGGCCAGTGACTATGTTTATTGTCATGTCAAAATGAGTAGATTCTCTTTGAAGGTGGTAACGGAAGATTTATCGCTTTTTACGGCCGGCCGTTGGCCTCATTTTAGCGGTAATGCCCAAGGTCATTTGCTCTGAGAGCTTAAGTGCCCGAATGGTCAAATGCTTGCCGAAACGTCCCACATGTTGACTAATTCGAATTGTCCAACTGAAGCGAAATTCTTTGATTAGGCATTTGCGTGCAAATTCACGACGTCGGGTTTATAATAGTCAGAATCCTGTGGGATTTTGGCAATAACACCAAGAGTGGCTTCATCCTTCCGTGCTGGCAAGTATCTTGGTTTACCTCAACGTTTGGCATCATATGAAGGCGAATGTTTTCAATAATACTGTATTGGGCCGGGAATTCCTGAGATCAAGGGAGAGAAAGCAGAAATGCTTCTAGAATTCAAATTGAGCTAGGTAAATCTATCCTGGTTGGAAACAACAGAAAATATATTCAGAATATTTGAATTGCATTATTAAGTTGTTTAAAGCAATACAGAGGCATCTTCCCAAAAACGTACGGTGTATACCAAAGGTTGCTGAAGGCCAGCAAAAGCCGTAAGGATTACGTTGCTTTCGAATGTACATTCACAATTCAGTTTTTAACTTCCCGAAGCTATTGCAGAGATGGTACTGGCGGAGGTGTTGGCAGTTCCTGTGCTCGCCGTTTGGCGGACATTGAGGGCGGGTTTGACCATTTGGTTCAGGGAATGAACTTTTGAGCAAAGTAATAGCGCCTTTCAGCGTTGTACAGTTTTAGGTGAAGCTGTAAACTGAATGTCTCTGGGTGCTGTCCGACCTTATCCAATTTTTCTTCATTACCATCTTCTGGATCTCTTGCCCCTTTGTTTGCATTGTCCGCCATATCTCCGATTATCAGCGCCATCCAGTTTCATTCTACCATGTGCTGAGCTTTATTACTTATAAATTTTACACACTTGGAAATGATGTTTTGTCCTCGTTCCTTGCTCACTATATTTCTCCACTGTCTTCTGGCATTTATCTGAACCAGACCACTAGCTCCTGCCACCCACAGACAAGACCAAACCTCAAATCTCCGAAAAGGTGGCAACTGTATGAAGTTGCAAGGAAATCAACAGAAAGCAGAGCGCGGTGGAACATCGGCTCCTGCCGGCGCAGAGTGAGTGGTGCAGCACATACTCGTGAGTTGCGTAGACTAGAGCAGTAACTAGAAACATAATCATTGCAGTAAATGGGACCCGAACTGGAGGTGGGAACCAGCCAGTAAAACCAGGGGGATCCAATTCTTAGAGAAGTCCAGCTCTGCAGGGACATAAAAAGCGGAGAAGTGAGAGACCTACTAAAAATGGTGGTTGCAGCCCAACCAGCGGCTGTTATGTGGGTACACTCAACGGAACCTTGGGAAAAACTTAGGCCGAGCATCCAGCGGGGCCTAGCCAGGTCGACGCTAGCTGAAGTTTTAAGTGTTGCTGCAAAGGACCACCTGTTAAGCAGAGCTGGCAAGCTATTCAAAATCATTGGTTGTTGCCGCACAGTTTTGGCTTAAGTTTGGGCTTAAGGTCTTGAGAATTATGTGACATAGTGAGGGTTCGGGTGCACACGGGCATGCCACTCGTGTTTGCACTAGATCAAACGGCCGCTGGGAATGATGTGCAGAAAACCCGTCACGGATTGGAAAGGGTCACTCAGTGGTGATAATCAATGATATATTGGAGGATGACAGCGGTGATTGTCGCAAGGAAGAGCAGAATGCCTAGCCAAGGATGAAAATAAACTTCATTGGAATGACTGAGTACAATTGACAACTGAGAGGAAGATGGAGGGACCAGCTGGCTAGCAAGATGTTCTCAAGGTTGCGGGTTTCAAGAAGAAAGCGTTCATTGAATCTGTAGAAATCGGGTTGAAACCCTTGCAAATGCGCAACAGCTCCTCGGGCGCTCCGGCAGAAACGAAATACAAGCTAAAAACTTTCACAGACTTACCTTCTGAGTAGTACTCAGTCCTATAAACCATTGCATGCAGTGTCAGAAATAAGTAAGCGAAAGTGACTTTCACAATTTGGAAGTTTAATCCGGCTATTCGCGCACTATGATATTAAGCCAACGATATAGCAAAATTATCTAGGCAACCTGCAGGATTAACCTGGCGGCATAGCATGGGAAGGAGTGGCCTTTTTCATTAAAGGAGGTCTGGAGCACCAAGACTACCACCCAACCTTGGCAACATTAGAAATAACAAATGTATCGTGTGTCTATTGCGCCGATGTATCGGAGTATCGCCAGCCGAGTGCTATAAGAAGTGTCAAAAGTTGAAACTGATTATTAACCGTCGAGAGTTTTGACTTGTCGAGCATTAAATGGAAGGCCTAAGTTTGTCTAAGGGAAGATAATTCACAGGGCGAATGCAAAATGTGCTGTGGTTTAACGTATTTTTGAAAATACCAGATTCAGAACAGCCTATGACCACTGCCTCTGAAACTGATGGTTAATAATCAGGAGAATTATGCAGACGATTCAGGATTGACGATGCTTTTGTTTAAAGGCGAATGTATGTGGATTATGATTGTGCCATGCCCAAATCAGTTAAACTCAAGCTAGCTCCCGTGGAGGCTTTGCCATAGGAAGCACAACGCAGCTTATCTCGGCGAACCATGACCATAACTAGAACAATAATGGCAAGTCCTCGAAAACGTGATAGACCTAAAATGCAATGTAATTTCATAGCAGGACAGATTTGTTCCTCTGAAGAGGTGCAGAAGATGAGGTAAACCAAACTGACGGATGCCATCATTATGCAGGGCTTCTAAGAAGGGGGTTAACGGCTGGAAGCTGTGGAACAGTCATAAGTGAAACAGTCTATGGGCACCGTAGAAGGCTTAGAAATCCGCCAGCAAGTACTAACAGGTAAGCTAATGAGACTTTTGAAATGCGACTGAGAGTGGGAGGCAAACAGAAATTAAGCACGCACTATTGGCTAGTCCACTCATAATTGTAGTAATAAACATTGGGTTAGAAAACTGCAGGAGTGTCTGTAAGGGCGAGCATTGTAAAGCAGATGCTCTAAGCTTACACTTCAGCAGCATGCATAAAAGAGAGGCGAAATAACAGGTGGACTCCAGTACTGCTAATGCCAATAATATTAGACGTGTTTCTCGATTTGCAAGAAGCCTGCGCTGAGGTACGATCAAAATGTGGCTTCGTGGCGTACAAGAAGAGCGGGACCTAATTTTGGCAGGAATGATTGTGAATTAACCAAGAACGAATTGGTAGTGGAAGAATAACTCCATCGCGGGTCTGAATACAAACAACGGGTAATTCAACAATAATAAAAGACTGCAGCGGAAGAAGGGAACGGGAAACGTCAGAGCAAAGTTTTTAAGTTTACCAGCGACCAAAGGTGCGGAGCAAAAATATGAAATTCGATGTCTCGGACAAAAAGCACATCTTGGCCTAAAAAAGCCTCAGCTGCACTTAGATGCAGCAGTGGCCTGATAAGAAGTTGACTGGAAAGTGCGCCGGAAATGCCAGGACCGGGGTGCACGACGACTCTGATCTGGCGGCATTCACAATGGGTTAGATGCCGGAAGAGATAGCTCTAACGAGTGAGGACGCTGAAATTGGAAGGGTGTTTTAACGGAGGAAAATTGCATTCCGACGAAACAAAAAAAGGATCGTTCGTGGTTAATTACTCATTACTATATAGAAATATTGAAGGCATATAATTAAGATTTTGGACCTTAAGATTGATAGCGCAACTAAAGATTAATGTGGATGCTGACCGCTTGAAAGAGAAAACCATTTGAATACTACAGAACAAACATTAAAGAAATATGCATAATTCGAGGGCAAATTATGTGGATATTTTGGTTTTACCTGTGTAAATCCACGACCGTGGATTTTATGGGTGTTTTGGCTGGACAAGCAGCAGGAACATCGCATATTACAGGGTGACAAAGCTGTTTTCTTGAGTTAGCGGTCCAAAGATGAAGCATGTTTTTCTCTGCTCGCCATTTTTGTAACAAATAGCTGAAGGGTTAAATCCCTGGGTGTTTCTTTAAAGCTCGCGCTTTGAATATTTCATGTAGTATTATAGCTATGGTTTAGGATGCGGGGTGGTGCAGTTTGAAGTCCATCGACTATTTGGCGGAGCCTGGTTGCATTCTAGCTTCCGGGTGCCGGTACGTTGAGCCCAGACTGAATAGAACAGCCTCAAGTGTGCATAGTAAGTACAGCTCTAGTCGATGTCATCAACGGCAACGGGACGAATCATACGAATAGATAACTAGATTGCTCCATGTTGTGGACAACAGTGTGCGGTTTGGGGTGTTTTACGGGCAATGGCCTATCTATAGTCGAATGACTCCATTTCAGTGGAACCGACTGCATACTATGGAGCGATGACAGCAATGTCCTGGTGCACTTTTGCAGGCAACGGATGGTTAGAAATAGAAACTAAGAACGACCAACTGTTCGTGACCCCAAAAACTGGGAAAAAGGGAGGCGGACCCACTTGAACGTGTTCCAGTCGGCGGTAGTTGTGAATAGCCAAGGAAATAAAAAATGTTTGTGGCTATTTTGATGGGAGGGCAGTATTGCAGGGCCGCGTGGTGTCTTCTGGTTGGTTTTGAGGGGAATTACATGAAACAACAATGAATATGAAATAATTCAAGTAAAAGTGATCGTTTGAGTGGCTCAGATTACTTATGTCCGCTGGGTGGATTGTTAAGGATGTTACCCAAGCAGGGGTGATACAACTGGCCGTATTGGGGAATTATGGCAAGATTTTAACAAGCCTAAGACGGATTCAACCAATGATTCTGTGGCATTTCTGATGGCATAACTTCGATGTGTTCACGAAGGTGAATCGGTCTTCAACCCCTATGACAAGTTTCATAATTTTGAGCATACAAGAAATTGGCATCTAAAGTCGCATAGACTGGAAGAGGTGGTACGACACCGATTAGCGAGGAGCTGTCAGAGGTCAACAGGTAGAAAATAATGCGGGGTTATTAGGTGTGCAATGCCTGTTTTGATGACATTTACGAACATCTTTGGTTGGGTCATTTTCGACTGCCCTCTCCTAGGTAGGTCATTAAAATGAGGCGACGACAAGCGAAAAGCATCGAACCAAGTAAAAACGGCCGATGTAAATAATCAACTGTATAACCTTGCCTACCGCATTGTTTGCTACTGGTGGTGCTCTGCATAACACGGCAAACACAAGTGGACTGTTATATCATGTAAGGATCCGTCGTCTCCTTCGGGGACCGTAAATGAAATTCAAGAGCGAGTGACGGTCAGAAAGATAATAAGAAAATGATTCGTTTGCATTTCATATTGTTCGCCTCCAAAAGGTCAGCTCATCTAGGCATTTTGTTCTTTAAGGTTAACTTCCTTTTTTCCATTTCCACTTCCAGGCCATAAGAATGCCAATGAAAGCTGGTCCCTGAAATCCCGATAACAGAAGAATAAATTCTATCAATACTTGGGGGATTAACTGTGAGCAAATCAGTGGCAATGGAGAAAACACTTCCGGCTATCATTAAACCCTTTACGAGAGCGGTGAGTAGGTATGCCTACGGTCTCCTTGCTGCCACTTTATGTCAGGGGTTTGTCTTTAGGAGAGGGACGCGGCATTGTCAGTACTTACACAAGTGTGCATCGGGTAAACCTGTAAGTCTCACGAGCAATTTCTGCAAGGACGCAAAGAAATTAGTGAAATATCGCTTTTAAACGTACCTACGGGACAACCCACCAATAGGTAGGACGCCTTATGAGTTTCTGAATGAGGAGCTATGTCTCTCAATAAAAACACCGCCCAGCTAGACAAGGAAGAAGAAGTCGAGGTCAGTTACATGAAATTTAGCAAGGCCTTTGACTCGATAAATAATAAACTGCTATTTTAAAGTGTGCTGACTTTTGCAACGAATGATCAGCCTTGAAAATAAGTACAGGAGAAAAATGGGGTCTTCCACCTTATGGTGGTGGAGGGGAACGCTGATGCGTGGCAAGTCAGCTGAGGAGTGCCAAATGGTTGGACATTAGGCGTTCTTCCTTTTCTTTTCTACGTAAGTGACTTTCACATTTTACTTCTACCAAGTCTCAGATTTACGGGCGATGTAAAATTTATACGCAAAAGTAATATACTCAAAATGGCCGCTGATTTACTGAGAGCAATACCAGACACAGGCTAGTTCACTAGGCCTGTCTATGGAACAAAAAGTATCTTACTGAATGAACCCGCAGGAGGAATCGCCATACCGGATACGGATGATTTATTCTGAATGGGAGCGGTCAAGTTGAAGAAAATATATGTAACGGTAACAACGGCAAGCACTAAGTAGGATCATGTGCGGAAAGTGACGGGCCAACAGGGTCGGTAGCTAACATTTTATTCGGCCATATCACGCAGAAAGATGTACATGTTCGCACCCTTTCACGGAGACGTCTTTAGATCTCATCTAAAATGATGCTCCCAGGCTTGGGCGCTATTTCTCAAGAATGAGGTCACCTGCCTGGACGGACGTGTAGTGATTATTTACGCACTCATTGGAGAGTCAAAGAGGTAAAACCAACCAGAGTGAGGCCATGTGCATCAGCCCTTTTCCAAGTAAAGGGGGGAAGATTGTGGGAAAATTTGAATAACTTATTCAATATGCTGAGAGGCCCTAGAAATAAAGGGGATTTCTCTGACATGCCCATTGATCGAAGAAAACTAGGACGCAACATAAAGTTATGGAAGCCACGATAAAGTTTGAGCGTCACAGCGTATCGCCATAGTAATAGATTAGTGGTTTCCGGAAATAAGTTAAAAGTTGATCAGACGGGCTTACAAAACATCAAAATTTTTCAAACGTTAGTGGATGTTAATTGTGAAATGGTTTCACAAGAGGTAGAGGTTTATTTGGCATGCCCTGTGCGGCAAAGCTGCGGGTACGCAGCCCTCGAGTTTTAATGACTACTTTTACAAAAGGCACCCGTGATAGTAGTCTCTCTCCAGAGCAGCTGAGAGAAAGCAACTAGCTTCCTTTTTAGCCATTCCGGATGCACAGAACATAAGATACAAGATAAGGGGAAAATGAAAGTAATTGCTAGTGCATATTATCGTTTCTATGCATGCCAGTGAAAGCATTCTGAAAGCATTCATGGTCACCCAACCATGACTGTCCTGAGAGAAATGAAGTGGACTAGCATGTCGTGACAAATTTTGAATTTAAGATTGATGTTCTGTTTACTTTCTGGTGAATGTGTGTTATCCACGCTCGGAAAAATGCTTCCATTATCCATACTTCGAAATTGTGATCTCTACTTTATCAAGGGAGCAATCATTATTGAAGTTCGGGCACGCGACAACATTTAATGGTCATTGTTGTGCTGCAAGCGTCCTCCAGCCATGGAAAATGTAAAATAATGCAAAGTACTTGTGGTAATGTTAAATGAATTATGTCTGATGTATCTAGCACTATAAAATCACAATGCCGCTTCTGGTGGCAAAGGGTCTTACCTGAGAACCAGTTATCTGTAGATGCCGGGAAGAAGTTGAATAAGCAATTAAAACTGCACAAATCGTGACCAATCTACGACGAAATTTCTGGCTGATTAAGGCCATTTGTGCGTGTATACATTCACTTAAGGAGGTCTGAATTGGGGAGTGCCACAATCTACAAGCCTTTGTACTTCAACGTTCAATTGTGAGCTGGAAGCTTCGCACAGCCTGTAGGCCTACCGCAAGTTGCCAACGGTTGGTAGAGTGGATTTGGCTCGAATCTCTTTTGAGCTTGTTATTATTTCTCCCCGAATTGTGCGCAGGTCTTTGCTCTACGTACTCATTCGTATTGTCAAAAGGGCCCGGTTTCTATAGGCGGTTTATAGGCGGATGGTTTCGAATTTACAGTTTGAAGGAGCGGAGGGTATTGTCCAAGCAGTGGTGGGTATATTTTGGGCGCGCGATTTGTTAATGTTCGCCAGTAGACGTAGGTCGCCAATTTTCCAAAACGACAAAGACGGGTGTATTTTGTTGCATACGTATATAATTATTTTAGGTGTTCACAGCGATTAACCTCGGAGCAATTAATCGTTAATGGTTCTCCTAGGTGCTTACGACTTTTGCTGGTAAAGTTACAGTTTTGGAACCTACTTCATTCGCCAGATGTTGCTTTGTCCACTTTAAGGTACCATATGCGGCCTGCAGACATATCAGTTACAACTATGCCAAATATAAGTGCACAGCTCGTCACAACAACGCTAGAGCATTACCATCAAAATTCGTTTTATCTGTGCCGTCAAGAACAAATATACACGTGGTGCATATAATAGCGTGGAAGCAGGGTTGCACACTGCCGGTTTCCGCATCCATGCAGCACATAGAGGTGACCATTTAAGAAGGTTCGAAAAAATAAGCTGCCACACTTTCCAGAGCTCATCCATCAGTAATCCCACAAAAACTGGCCTTCCTGGGCACCCCAGTTTGTACGCAAATGGATTAACCAGAATGAGGCTGGGATAGTTTAATTCTACTCGACACAACCGATAAGGGTGAGTCTTGTTCCTCCGGCTGTTAGCACAAAGCTTTAACCGGGTTGCGTGTGTAAAGAAGAACCGAAATGCCAACTCTCTGGGTGTAGCGGGAGAAAAATGAGCGATAACATTAGTCACGAAAACCAGTTTTAATGAGCAGGCTCCCCACAATTCTCGGATTCTGATTTTCTGCCGTACCGATAACGACATTGCGTGATGTCCTCCATAAGTTGGTCTTTTGGGGATTACAACTCGCTTTGGGGAGGCAGTTCAGTGTGACTCATCGGTTGTTTTTTGAATAATCCCGAAGGTGCTTTGCCTCATTAGTTAGTGCTAAACGCCTGCATTCACCATAACCGCTGAAATCACGGAGCGCCACGGTCCTCCCGCCGCAGATTCCAAAAGATGGGGGGTTTCGCTAATTAATCAACTTGCTTTAGGTAACCTTTTGAAGTCGCAGTTAAAAAATAAGGTAACCCTGCCTGTAATATCATGCTCACTTAAGTACTTTGTGTACCATTTCACGCAAAGCAAAGCTTTGGAAGACCCATTTATGGCATCCTTATCCACAGCCTTCTAGGCTCATCAAAACCCTTTGTTCGCTTCGAAATTTTACAGAAAACATCAGCCACGACGACTTAGCTGATAAAATTGCCTTTAGAGGGTTTTTGAACTTAAACCTTGCTGCCGCCTGAAGTCCCAAATTATTGCCCTTTTTGGTAGCTTACCAGCCTCAAGGCCTCTGATAAGGAAGCTGCGATCTAATTAAACAAACCGTGACTGGCGCCTAGCGGCTGCTGATAGCATCCAAAATCCTGTCATGACTGTTCTTCGTAGGCCGGAAAAATAATCAGCGCATCCGATTCTTTTCAGCATCGAAAATGTACGCGGTGCACCTGCGCTACTTATTCCTTAATGTATGAAGGCTCAGATGATAATTTTATGTGAAAAAAACTTGCTCGAAGGCACCAATTTGTGCCCTGCTGAGGTTTACCACAACGGTTTTTGCATCAACCAAAACGAAATCACTGCATTTTTACCAGCAGCAACCGCACCACGTCATCCTTGGCCATCCTTTCGTCAACACACAATTTAACTACTGGGTCTAATTCCATCTTAATCACCGTAGCCGCGCCTCTGATCCCTTGGCTTTTCCCGGCCCATTTTTTCTCATGCTGATCCTAGAAACACCTCCTCGCCCGCACCTTCAAATTGCTCTCCGCTCTTGGCAAACGGGTGTCAGCAGCCTGGTCCTCATCTGAGTTCTCCAGATGCTTTACCTTAAGTAGCCCATTTTGCAATGGATTACATCTCAGCACATAATTCTGCTAACATGATCTGCATGTTCCTTCAAGCAGAAGTAAGTGCGCACATATTTCCTCTATTTTACTTTAGAATCCATGTGGTTCAATCCGAAACTTTCTAACCAATTCTTAGACGATTTTTAGAGGTTTTCTTACATGTTTTGTGTATGCTCTATCCCAGTTTATCTTCCATATGCAACTAAGGCTTATCGCTCAATAATGTAACTAGTCCGTTTCTTTGTGCGGTATGCCTCTGCCATTGTTTGCTTAGTTGTCTCATACACACCGTTGCGGTGTCCCAGATACTGTTCCGTCGCTGATATGTGACTTCAACGGCATTTCCCTCAGCTCACATACCGCTGACATCTCAACTACTCGGACGCTATACCTTTTTCCGTCTGCCCTTCTAAGCTTCGGTTGTGGAGATTATCGAACCGGAGACAGTAGACCTGCAACCTGGTGCTTCTGGTGCACAAAATTTGGCAACTGCACCTGAGCTATAGTAAAAGTTAGAGAGGTAGTTGTAGGGGTAAGCAAGAATGGCCTACTCAGCGCCGCCAAGTCAGCAAAGAGGGTAAGATAACATGAGAAAGGAGGAATACACAGGCTGAAGGTGTTTAATATCACGGAAAGTAATGAGAGCATCGATCGTTCAAATATTACTTTCACATTTAGGTTAATTCACATTGGGAACGGCCCAATCGTCAGTCAGCTGTACCAATGGTAACGAGGGTGCAACCACTACAGGGAGGAGGGGGGACTGTATTGGTGTGGACGTGCAAGAACGTGGGGCAGCAAGAGGTGAAGCTGAGTTCCGAGAATCCCAGATGTTGGGTGTAGTGAAGACACGTCATCATCTAGAATTCCAACCTACGCTCGTGGGCCTCGTCTAATCCAGATTTAGTTTGTCAGATTAATTAAGAGTGAAACATCCAATAACTTTACCAACTGGGCGTTAAACTGGGCTAGATTTGGGCATGACCGCTGGGAACTAGGGATTCTGCTCTACAATTTGGCGTAAGCAACTTGAAGAATTTTGCTCCGATCGATAGTCGAGTCAGGTGTATCTTAACTAATGAGTTCTGCTACAAAGTGAATAAGCAGACTACCAGCCTCATGTAAGACGTTATTAGCAGAATGAAAATTAATAAGACAAAGATTCCACAGAGGCACAAGAATTGGTTTGACTCGACGAAAGTATGGTGGTTAAACATCAAACAGCTCGCATCTGGCCCTGTGGTTTGGGAGGGATGAACGAATTGAGAGGCTTCTAGTAAAAGCCCGTCGGAAATTGTCGATTGCCATTAGGTTAACTTAGGGCGTACGCATGAAGATAATTGGGTAATGTTAAAGATAATGCCTGGCGTGAGATTTGAAGGTGATTGACTCGCAATCTTGAGTGCGGAATGGCCTTAAGATCATTGTAGCGGTCTTTTCAACTACTGAAATTTGGTGGTGGGCTTGCTCATGGAAGCCGTTAACCGTGTGCCACACAGAAATGGCCATGCCATATACGGAGATGGAGCCCGGGGAACATGAGATTTATATGCTAGTAGAGGACTCCTGTCAGCAGAGAACTTTATAAGCCACTTGGAACACCATTTACCAAGAGACTTTAGGTCTTCTTTGGTAAGTGGAGTTAAATGAATCGGTTTCAAGCGAGTGGACTATTTTATGTCTTCGGCAAACAGGAGTGGTATGCCATGACGAACATCTGCAAAGATATCGTTTATATATAGCGGGAATAGAAGAGGGCCAAAGACAATACTCTGAATAATCACACTAGTAATAGCACTGGGCTGGAAAAACAACCGCTTTTATTGACTGCCTGAAAGCGATCCGAATAGTGGGATGATAATCAATATACCAACAGATTTCTTATTCCATAAGCTCTAATTTTGGCCAGAAACGCGGTCAGACGCTTCGGACAAGCCTAAAAAATTTTGAGCATCCACCGGTGATGATCAGCACCTCGAGTAATAAGGTTCAAGGAGACAAACTGACAGGTGAGGCAAGATCGGTTCATCAGGAAGCTGTGTTGGGAAAGGTCCACAAGATTGTGCGTAGTAAGAGAGTTCGCCAACTGTTCTTTGACAACTGTTTTCATAAGCCTGGATGGAATTGCAGTTTGATAATAGAGAGAAAGTTCTCAAGTTCATACACAGTACACTTCTGGTGGCGTGGAACAATAATGCAGGTAGTTTACCGTGGCGGGAGCGTAGCGCGAAACATAGAGAGAGAAAGATAACAGATTTCGAAGCAGCAAAGGAAGGTCTGGGCCAGCGGTGCAAAATGGGACTGGTTAGACACCATCAGGCCCCAGCCTGTAGGATGGCTTGGTACATTTAATCACTGTCATGATGCCAGCAACATCGAATAAGATGGAGGAAAAACTAACCGAAGTAAGCATGGGGTGAATTTCTGAATGTGGCAAACTGTCGGTAATGAGAGCAGAAGAGGAATGTGCTGAAAGCTTCTGCGATGTCAAAAGAGGACTCCGTGCGCAGGCTGCTGAATACAATGAAGTTCGGAATGGCCTACGATTTGGGCTGCAAGCGAGCTTTGAAAATAGGAGAAGTCTTCCGAACTGGATTAGGCGATCCAGGAGCTAGTATTTCCTGCATTTTTGACCTTAGTTCGAACTCAATAAGAAATTCTTGTTCAAAGCGGTTAGCCTGCATTAGGAGCGGGAATTCTCCCGTTTTACTGAAGATGGTCTCAGCATTCAGACGTTTCATATGGAGCTGAAAAACCTTACTAGGCTTCTTGTGTTTATGCTGAGTGATCGGGGTAGATGGAAGATTAGTGAGGGAAAGAAGTTTTGCGTAAAGTCGTCTGCCACACTCTGTGGGTCAGACGACAGAAGAAAGCTGGGCCAACCAAATTTCTCCACAGCGTCAAGAGTTTTGTTCCAACGAGTCAAAGTATAGGAAAAGACAGTATGGTGGATACACATTGGCGAGGAAGTTTTGTTTTGTTTTGAAAGGGAAGCTACACGTGACCATCTTGTGGTCACTCCCAGGGAAAGATTTTATCACTGAAACATTAACGTTAGGAGTATTATGCGCAAACAATAATATATTATGAGACCTTGTGGGCGTGGTCACAAGCTGAGTCTATCCTTCTGCGTGCGTTTCAAGAACAATGTCGGTGGAACGGATGAAGAGGACCAACAAATTTTAGGGAACTAAAGTTGCTTGCAACTATCTTACGGCTGAAAATAAGACCAGAAAGGTAAAGGAAAGCTTGACTGGGACAAGAAATGTCAGAATAATTCCAGTTAGGTGGTTGGTATATACATTCTCTGTAGATTGAGAGCTTGGGTAGTTTCATATAGAGCCAGACGGTGTCAAGGATAGAATCACGCACTGGATTGCAGAGAACCGAAGCCGCGTGTGGCTGCTTGCGTAAGCTAGGCAACGGCCTTTTCTACGATTTGGTCTATTGGTTTGGTATGGAATGCAACTTGCTAACGAAAGAGATGAAGTAGAGCTGTGGTCTGTTAACTAGGTCTCTGTTATCAAAATAATATCGTAAGAGTTTTAGCCGCTAGCAGTGTTGGCCCCCTTGCTTTATGAGTTAGTGAGCAGGGGTTCAGGAGAAGTGGGGAAAATTCACCGGAGCATTTAAGTCCAAAAGATATCTAAGTGGTGGGTGCGGTGGAGGTCAAAAAATCAAGGGATACATTAGAAGTTCGGATGGTGCATAGCTGTGATAAGGGAGTAAACTCAGTAGAGTTAGTTATACTGGCCGGCGAGAGACCGTCTACGTTAAGGGTTTTGTGGACTGAAATGCAAGGTGATAGAGGAGGCTCGGAGTTAATGAGCGGGTCTTCAGAAAATGTCGGTTTGGCGGACATGGTATCAGTGGGATGAGACCCTGTTAACTGGTCCATTAGTGACACTGCCAAGGCGGAACTGGCAATCTAGGGGAATGGTAAGGGGGCTTTCGAAAAAGCCGGAGAAAAGCTGGTTGTCAGGTAAACGTATGCATTTTTGGGGTAGAAGTAACATTTGGAACTCGCAGGAGGGAGGGGAGCGGTGTTTGGTAGGTGCCGCAATTGTGGTAAGTGCTGGACGAGACTAAGTTGAAACAGGAAACTCCTGATAGTTTGTGGAACGAAGAGCGGAATACAGTTATCTAAAGTTTGCCGGGTATCTTGGAGGAGGCAGCTAAATCGTGCCAATTTATGAGGATAATGACAGTTGTAGTGAAGATTTGGGGGTATATATTAGATGAAGGGCAGTGGAGTGGCGGGAATGCATCTAAATAAGGTTGCACGTAGTAGTGGGTCGGGGTAGGGGGGTAAGCGACAAGCTATATGTTTTGAGGGGCACTGGCATCGTATGAACGTTATCAATTGTGTTCCCGAAGGTGGCTGGAGGTATGAGTAAAGTGGGCCAATCACTTCGCGATTGTAAGTGGCTGTTAGTTCGCCGCCGTGCGTTTGTGGGCCCTCTGACTTGGCAAAGCTCATGCCGGGATGGCTTACTCCAGTTGAATGTGCCCAGGGTGCCGGGCATTCAATGTGTATAGACGGGTTGGCCTACTGGATTAGCAGGGTGGTTATTGATGTGTGAGATTGTGCGGTTAATTGGATAGCTGAATGGTATGCAGGATCCAACTGATTTAAGCCGTTGCGTTTTTTGAAGGGAGGACGAGTAAAATCCTGAAGACGTATCTAGGATGGGGTACGTGCCAAGCGGTTAAGGTTGATGGCACGATAGGGCACCTGTGAGACGGGAATCACTTTTGTGGTTATACCGTCAGAAATCTTAGCTTGGGGTACCGCAGTCGGTAGATTTAGATGAGCAGGTTTGCGGGGTCCTTGGACAAAATAAGGGGAGTGCGTTTCATCCAGATCTACGGACGACGACTATGTCCTGGGTTTACGGCTATCGCGACGGGTATACTTGAAGGTAAGAAGTCATCGCCATCAGCGAATTTCTTCTCAGATGGACTAATAACAGATTTGTAGAGTGGAGTGGTTGGAAAGGAAGTCGATCAGCGAAAGTACGGAAGAGGCTGACTGTGCTAATTATTTAAAGACGTAGTGTTTTGGGGTTGGTTAGTAATTGCCGCCTACAAGTAAGCATCGGTAGTGCTCAGCGGGCATGGGATAAAGGACGATGCTGGGCGAGGGTGCTTGTCTCAGGGAGAAGGCAGGTTATTTGAAACCACTGCAGTGGGCCCTGGATTTGGCCCGTCAGGGGTAAACTGTTGGCAGATTGCCAGTCAGAAGGGTAACGCTCAATTTATCCGAAGAGTTACAGACCTGAGAAGCTGTGGTGAACTACTGGGACTCCAGTATATCTCTCTGAAACGGAGTTTCACTCGCAAATATCTCAATTTTTATAAGGCATGTCGTTGACACTGGTTTTCTTGTTTGTTAAAACTCGTTAAAACCTAATTCATCACAAAATTGGAAAAGAATTGAACAGTTATTGCGTAGAGATTTCTTTCGGATCCTAATTCACAGACAAGGGTGGTGGGCCACAGGGAAAGTTCTTCGTATGGTAGATTGGACCAGTGGCAGCAGGATATATTGAAGACCACGGCATTCTTCGCATTCGTAACGCGTTTTCTGTGTGGTTTGGCTTGACATTGGCGAATGGCCCCAATGAGACAGCTTGCAGACTGTTCCGTCTAGTAATTATTAGTGGCAAATGGGCTGTTTCATTGAAGCCATATGCAACGGATATGTTACTTACTGATTTCTGAAAAATCCAGTTTGGTTGGAAATTCTTTTCCTCCTCTTTTATTTCCTTTTTCGATACCTAACTCTCCCCGTCCAACTTCCTCATAATGACACTGATTTTGGTCGCCCGTTATATTCGGCCCGATGTATTTCCCTTCTTCATCTCGTCCCCGTGCTCTTTAGTTGAGATTACTTTACGGACATCTGGTGAAGTCACTTGTCCATTGACCTGAGGCGGCTTATATTGTTACAGTCCACTTTCGTTCTATCGTTAACGTTAATCGACTGTAGACGTACTATTTGTTTATATTGATTTTTGACTGATGCTGTTGGACCTGATCAGGCGTGAAGAATATCTTGTGTTTGATTAAACCACGGGAAAGATACTGTTTGTTTATTCTCTTTCATCGAATATTTATGTTTTACGCAGAGTTTGTCTTATTCCTTACTACCTTTTTGGCTGGATAGTGACTGAGCTTCACTGTCAGAGGCATGGTTGTTGTGTATATGATTTCTAACTTATGAACGATATCATGGAATTTGCGGAGCGATCTTGATCTTTCATGGGATTAGCATCAATTTGTGCTGCGCGTTGCGTTAAGGTTTCGAAGTGCTATTCAAAACGTGGAAAGCTTATTCATTTGAGAATCGCACTGTGAATCGCCGATTGACTTCGCCCTGACCAGCACTCGAAATTAGTCCTAACATGGTCCATTCTTAGTCACAGGCAGGGCATCAAGTGATATAGATTAAGACTGCAGCACGGTCCGACAAAGTTTCAGTTAAAGCTGAATCCTTCGAAAACAAAGTCATTTCACTCCGGAATCGACTGAAACGACTTTTTATTGGTCGACGGATTTAAGGTTGGATTTAGGTAAGCCATAGATATCTGCTTGGGAGAGGTATATTCATGGCTGAGAGAGTAAATGTCAGTTGTGCACACAAAACGTATCGGTCTTTTAAAGCTACACTTCTAGAAACCTGCAGTTCCGGACGGCTGCCGGCCGGATTACTCCACCAAGTGGTGTTTATTTGCATGAGGTTGGGTGTAACAAAGATAAGCAAAATCCGACGTTCAGTATGGTGCATAAAGCCCATGAATCTACGGAAATTTCAGGCTGTGGACATCTAAAATAATGTATCTCTTGGTCATACTCCATGGACTGAAATTTGCTTGTCCATTGTGTGGCAATTATTGCATAGCTAGGACAATCCGATCACCAAATCGGGTAAGAGAAGGAATCGACTCAACTCCAGATCTCACCGGCTGGTTGGAGTTCATAATCTCCGGCTCATGCTAGACTCTGGACCTTCAACGACGAACATCTTAACGGAAAGGAGAAGTAGGCGTGGACTTGTAGTAGACCACCGCAACTAATAATGTTATATGTCCAGGCACCGCAGCCAATCCGCAGCAGTCCAGAGAGGAGACTAGGCCTTCACAATCGTTCATTGGTAATGGCACTGGCCGCACGAGGGTCTGCAACTTTGAGTTACGATATAGTGTCCTATCGGCTCAATAAAGAGTCTAGGAGCCAATTCTGAGCTGGTATTAGACCGCCAGAGAAACAACAATAGACGTTCTAGCTGAATTACCGGATAGGATGCTGCCCAAAAGAACAGCAAATGGCGCCAGAAGCTGGCGGACTCATTAAGGCAAGTGGAGACACCGGCCCATGCTCTGGCAGTTTTACGGCCGAGGAGGTGCGGAAGCAACCCCGAGGGGAGCCACGATTAAAACAGACTGTCCGATCACATTTTGGTACCTTAAAATCCGGAACGTTTTTTAGTCGCAGCGGAATAAATTCTCAGGCTCGCTAACAAAGGAATTGCATCCAGCCGGACGACGGGGTTCAACCAAAGATTCCCGTTAGAGGCCGATGGTAGAATGATAATTTTCGGGGGCAAATCTTGATCCTGGACAGGTCCCCCCAGCATTATTCGTTCGACAGAAAGGGCCGCAAGGTGTCGGGAATGACTTGAAATCCAGTGTTGTTCAGAGACTTGCATTCAAATAATAGCACGGTGGTATTGGAAGAAACAGGCAATGACATGCCCACCTTATAGTCAGCAGAAGAACCGAAACAGCAGCTGAACTCAGGTATCAAGCCCATGTACATGTTGTCAGAGGTACCGCAGAGAAGCGAGGGGCTGGGAGCGGGGATGGACATATGCAGCTGTGCCTGCTGTGTGAAGAACGAATAGGCGGAAATTCGTAAGGAGTCAGGTGACTCTGGCTGCGTCGCGCTGAAGAAACGTGAGTTGACGGTAGTGCCAAGGGGCAGTTATTATGTCCACCGGGCAACAAAACTTACGGACAGGAGAGAGAGAGATGGCAAAATAAGTGTGGCTGTGGTAATAATTGAGCACCAATATCAGTAACTCCGATAGGTTGAATATAACCTTACCTACTTTCGGCAGGTTTCGGCAGTGGCCGTCTTAACAAGACGGAAAATTGATGTTCATTGTGTCTCTCAGGGACCGGCAGCACGAGCAAGGAGAAATGATCAAATTTTGAACTCTCTGCGGAGTAGCATCACGACAGGGGAAGTGCCGCTTATGGAGGACCCAAATGCCTAAGTCGCGATGAGTTGACGCAACATTTGGGTGCAAAATATTCGACCTCATCCGCGAGGAAGACGTCGCGCAACAGATTTGCCAACGAACTAGGTGAAATGACCACACAGTCTCCGTCTTGGATCCAGCAGCCTTGAAGTTTGGATCCGACGCAAGTGATTTGGTGGTAGGGAAACTAGTTGGCCGAAGTAACCATGTGGTGCTCCGAGTCGGGCACGGAGTGCAAGTTGCTGGTCCTCCCCGGAAGAACGGAAATCGTAAAAGAACATCAAAATAGAGCTTAGTTCTGCAAGACCGCTGCCTTGCAACGGCACGCTGATGCTAAAGAAGTCAGTGGATTTAGGTATCACATCGTCAACAAGATGGTGAAGTTATCGGGAGAGTTTGCCTTGCTCAAATAGTTACCGCAAAAGTAAAATCCGCCTTGGTGGGGGGCATTCAGAAAAGCGCAGTAGTAGTAGAACAGGCCTGGCGGAAATACTGCAAATATCAGGGTTACCAGGGGCAAGCGCAGTACATACGAGCCATTGAATTTGCGCCTACTAATCGGAAAAAGTGCCAAGGTCGGTGCAAGTTGGAATTAGCACAGAACGCTGACGGAAATCAAAATGATTACTTTAAATCTCCAATCGAAAGGAGGGCTGGAGGTCGCCACCGATAATACTGAAAACCCGAAGGGAGACTAAGCTGTAACAGCAGCAGAGGTTATTCTAGGTTAACCCAATCCGATTTGCGTACATGATCCAAGCACCATCCCAGATGATACCCTGAGTCCCACAGCCCAAAGAATGGAAGATCTGAGTTACAACGGAAGACGTGGCCTCTATACTGCGTGACTAAACACTGGTAAGGCTGAAGGGCTGTACAAGATATGCATGACCATTCTCAAGCCAACGACGAATGTAGTCGCTCCCCATTCAGCAATTTTGTTTAACCTATCTCATATTGCCGAAAAATCCCCGATGGCTGGAGGATGGCGGGAGCCTCGGTAATCCATAATGGAAGTATTGTTTTTGGCAAAATAACTACCGTCTAGTGCGCTTTCTCGTGACTATTAAAAACGATAGAAAGCTGCATTCGTGATGAAGCCGGTGAGCAGCCAATGACAAAACGTGTCTAACACGTCTGCCATCATTCTTGAACGACTCGACCCTCAGAATGCACAGAGAGAATGAAGTGGAAGTGCGTTGCTTGGATTTACAGAGGGCCTTCCACTTGGTCAATTACAAGCTGTCACTGCCCAACTTTGCATCCCTAAATGTGGAACCCTGGAAAAGAAACGGACCACGGACCAACGTCATGGCCGCAGATTCTGAGTAAATGGAGCGCGGTCCTCTCTGACCATGGCTTGTAGCTTGTAGCACGTGAAAAACAGAAATCCTCTGAGCATAGACTGAGTTACCTGGGCTTGCTCTCAATGAAACGGCGAAGGGGAAGGGGCGATTTGATTGAGAAGTTCAAGGGAGCATAAGGTGAAAATGGAATTTGCTCCGAAACAATGCTCCACGAAGACCTTGACTCCAGAAGAAGAAAAATTAAAAATACTGATAAACATCACTTTCGGCTGGCAACCAGGCCGCATGCCCTTAGTAACAGAGTGTGAAATAGACGGAGAATGTTGGATAGAAGTGCCGTTGAACCACAGACTGTCAAGATTTAAGGTAGAATTCGATCGTAACTGGGATGTGGTGAGCTATCATGTCTGTAATCTAGTGATGTATGCGCTATTTTTGACAATGCAAACCGGCCTGGAATGCTAAAAGAATAGTCAGCATCTCGCTGAGGTCGTGAGATGAATTTTTCTTTCCCTGTTTTTTGAGGCCGAAAGGCGATAACCGGAACGCCAGCAATAAAGCAAAATGCTAATACGGAGAAGTGGATGTCAGTCTCAGCGCCCGCCATCGAAGGAATTCTGGACGGCCGTTTAGCTTTATAGGCCACTTGATCCCAAATTGGACCGAACCAGCGCGTTCTGCCTCCATCGTGCTGAAAACCCTTTGAAAATGCCTTGCGCGATAAGATAGCCAAATATATAGAGGCAACAGGCCGTTGGTGGCGGCGCAACATGGTTTGGGACAAAAAAGTTCCTGTTTGACCAACTGGATTTGCTTCCTGAAGAAAGCAGCAGGTGAGATGGACAGTAGAGAAAATTAGATGTCCATTATCTCGACTTTTAAAGGGCCTTCGAGTGCATGAATTACAGGGTCATTTGTCAGATATCGAACGCTTCAAGGGTGAAAGCCAAGGTGAGCACCTGGATAGTAGGGTTCATCGGGGCCTGTCTTAGGACATAGCTCCCTCTGACCTATGCAACTGATGCAATCAGCAGGTTGGAAGATCCGTCTTATGCTCGCAGATGACGTCAAATTATTAGGGACAGCAAACGGTGAGACTATCAAGGAGTTCTGGACAAAGTCTACCAGTGGTCTATAAGATGTGGTCTTTCGCTGAGCTTGAGCAAAATCCAGCGGCCCATGAAACGAGAAGCTAAGCTCGAAAGCCACACGAATCCACCTGGAAATTATGCAGCTAACGAACAAAAACATCAAGCTAGGAACTTCGGGAAATTAGTGAGTACGGACTCAAAACTGTCTGCAATGTCAGAAAGCAGTCAGGAATACATGGTATGCTTTGCATCACGTGAGAACAGCTAAGGATCTAGAGGGCCCGAACTTCTGCCTTTGTTCAAGGCGTTTGCCTGACCACACTTATATTATTGTGTCCAGGCCGGAAGACCCCATTTGGCAAAAAATGCTGTAGTTGTCTTAGTGTGCTCTTGCACACTGGCTAGAAAAGCTGAGATACATGGATTAAGAGCAAAAGCGGAGCACTCGACTTGCACTCTCCGAAAGGGCGCAGGTAAGGTGTTGACTTAATATAGACCTTCAGGATCGTCAACAGAGTGACCTATGCGTGGCAGCATAGTGGGGATGCAGTCCAGGTAAGGAGGAATGGAACACCAAAGTGAAAACGGGAAGTGATTGTGAGAGGGCGGGTAACCACAGGTTTGAGAAGCAAATCTTGTGTCATACGAGTAGTGAGAGGCTGGAACAAGCTACCAGAGGAAGTGGTTGATGTAGAATCAGCGCGTGAATTCGAAGGCAAGCCAGAAAATGCATGGTTGTCTGCTTTCGGAGGAGACAGCGTTTGAGTTGGAGCGTCAAGTAGGATGGTCAGGGTCAACGTACATGATTTTTTTGTCCTAAATTTCCGGGAACGAGAGATGGACTGGCACGCAGCATTCGCAATGCTACCATATTAACTGAAGAAGGCTTCCATCCTCCTGCAATTAAAGCATCGTATCATGGATTTCGGCCCAAGAACCCGGACGATCAGGCACCTCGCCGTAGAGTCCTGCATTCATACTGGAAGTAGAATTGCAACTGCTGTTTGCATGTCCTTAACCTTTGTGACCATTCGTGCGTCGCTCTTACTCGGCTCCGTATGATTGCAATACTGGCGACCCCGACACTTGACCGGTACAAGGAAAAGGCAGTCGAAAGCGGTAGCAGGTTGAGTATACTTGGACGAGAGCGTGTGAGACGTGTACGCCTGGGCAACGCACAAGTGGTGACGGCACTTGGCGGGCAACGTTCAGTTAAACAAGCTGTCTGGAGGAACAAATACAAGTTCCGCTACAGGGCTTCCATCCTCCCGTATACGACGGATCATCTGACCCAAGGAGCTCATGGTGCAAGGACTGTAAGGCATTTTGCTGGAACAGGTTTAACGCGTTTTTACACGGCAGTTTGGACATTTGGGGCACATGGAATATGGGCAGAGGCCGAAGGCGCTTGGCCTGTAGTCCTTGGAAAAAATTGGGAAAGAGGCGACTTATTACAGTCGTTCAAGACCATTAGGGCCTGCCGAGATACGGAGCCCTATTCCAGATAATGGGGAACGACACACTTAGAGGTAACGGGAAAGCAATTGTGCGAGAACAGGTACCTACAGGGTCGAGGAGCAAATCGCTTGCCACATGAGAGGTGAATGGTTGGGATAAGTTACCGGAGAAAGTCGAGATAGGGTCACTGCGCGACTTCAAAAGGGGACTAGACAATGCATGGCTAGCTGTGTTTGGAGAGGACAGTGTTTGAATTGTGAGGTCGAGAAGGTGGTAGGGAAGAAATTAACTCATTTGTTGTTTCCTCCGTTGTAGGAGGTGAAAAGGATTTCCCATCCTTCTGTTGTCGGAGCATCGTTAGATCGAAAAAGCACTCGGTGCAAGAACCTGGAAGAACAGGCGTCTCGTCGCATAGTCCCTTAACCTAATTGGAGCTGAACTGGGAATCCTGCAATCTAACTGGAACTGGAGATCGTGAACTGAACCGGCCTGTTACGCGATCTTTTAAATTCAAGGTCGATGCCTCCCGTAATTTTCCTCTTGGTTTTCTGCTTGACTCGATTCTGTTATGGGGAAGACATACCGGAGATAGCACGCATTGTCCAAGGAAAAATTGCGGGAGTCACGGTACCGAGTGGAATCAGTAGTGTCACTTTCATCCAAATGCCAAAAAATTCCAAGTTCTGTGTCTTGCAATTTCACACACCTTATAATCCTGTGCTAGTCTCAACCTTGAACTCATTTGATTCTGAAGCATCTCAGTCATCATCTCACAGTGGATTGGTTTCCATATTGTCAGAAAGTCGTGAAAATATCACGTTGTTCATTTATTCAAGCTATGATACTCCTATTCAAGGCTGGGCTCGTGTCGACGCGTACAGCACTCAATGTATGGTAACCTCACTTTTATATCACGATTATACTAGATCCTCTTCCTGGTGGCTGTGGGCCGTATGTCTCAGAAGGATTTGCGAGTGCAACGGTTACTGCGGACATCATGCAACTTCCCAAAGAACAGGATTCATTTTCGAACTTCACATACGGGGCACTCAGCTACTGGACGTCCGTTATAAAATTCATTCCAGCCGGCTTGTTTAACGCCGAAATGGGAAGTTATGACTGTCTTACGAGTATTTGGAATACCACCGTCACTTACCGGATCTACAGCGCACCGTTAGTTACCGCTGGTGGCGGAGGTTCATTTTGTTCCTATATCAACCCTGGCCCCAAGGAGGCATCTAGTGTGATTAGTTCCATGTCTTCCACCCAAGATTCGCTTGGAACGCTGATATATAGTTTCAAACTCAGGTGAGCTTTAGTTAACCTCAATCAACACCACCTTAGGTTTTCATGAGCGTCACACATAAGTGGAACTTTGAGAAAATTTTACCCCGGGTTTTTCTGAGCGATGCGTCTAAGCGAGCATCTGATGGATTTCTACATAACATGAGAACATCAAGACGTACGTGGTAACATTAACGGTAAAGCAGTTATCACTGCTGTTCTGTTGTGCATAGCTCGATTTTTCGTAACGAAACAAAATTTTGAGATACTGTCTTCGACAGATTTTTTCAGAGTGAGTTCCGAGAGGAGCTTGCAATGTGACCATCTGTAATCGTGATCTATTTGCCGCTTCAGACTTAGTTTTTCCTGCAACAAATCCGATCAGCATTCAAGTGCCTGTTTGGATTGGCATACGTTTGCAATTTCGTTTGCAGTACCAGGCACTCCTTTTCAGATACGCATGCGTGCTTCACTTCTTTGCATAATCTAATAAGCACGCTTCATACTCGCTGATTCCCTCCATACGGGGATGAAAACTAGGCAGCCATAACTAAGAAGCCTGGATGTCGTGGGACCACATAGGGTCCAAGTGAAGAGGATGCAGTGGTCGTTCGGGCGACAGCAGATTACTTTCCTAGTCCTCACGTACTCTTATGATACCTGTTCAATTTGAGCAGACGACGTAAAAGGCTGGAGAGCCTCTAACACTTGTCTCCACTGTATGACAAAGTAATATGGCCATCTCAGAGTCAGCCGTGTCAACGTTACATATATATGCATACGGACTGCACACTTTTCTATATTAACATTGTGCTTCAGAGCCGCACGAAGAGGGAAACCACTAGGCGGAAAAAAGTGGAACGTTTTCACGTCGGAGACTGCATCGGAACGTGGCGTGGCGACTTCCGCGCCTCCAGGACCTAGCGAACCATACTGTCAAGTCGAAGATCCAATCACACCTGGATGGTCAGTGGGTAGAGGTCTGAAGAAGTAGTCGCCTGGTCTTCCATGTTAAGGTTGTTTCGAGCTGGCAATCTAGTTGGAAAAATTAGCGCAGAATAATTGATCCAAATAGCTGAGCTTCCACTCTACCAGTGCGGACAGGTTTTTGTTAAAAGCAAGGGCTTCGATTGAGAACCCTAATGCTTCTTTTGCTTACCTGCTGGACTTGCAGTTCCCGTTCGTTATCATCTATAGGTCGCATAGTTACAACGAATTCTATACTGCACAGGTCATCACGCAGGACTGCAATGTCCATTCCATTGACAGGGAGTGGTTGGGTGATGAGTATATTAATTTTTTGAGTGCGCCCCTTCTATGAAACCTTTTTTTGTGTCCCTCGCCGTCTACCTTCGCCCTCCCCCCTGGCCGGCCATAATGCCCCTCACTGATAGCATGCTCACTATTCGCAATTAAAGTCCCAAGTGATTTTCAGTCTGCTTGCTCACATCTCAAGCCTCGTAAGCTCTCGAATCCTGGCTCCTTCAATGTGCGCACCCTCATACAGGCGTATTTAGTGCTGACAACGGAGGCACTGGTGATTGATGTCCGCAGCGCCAGGGAAACGATTTCAGCATTAGGGCAATGTAGTTAAAATAATTGCGACTTTCATGTCGTCAGCATATTTCCTGCGCACCCCAGGAGACGAAACACACGGGACTGGGGGTCCTGTCCGACATATCCGAAACGCCCCGTTCAAATAGGATTCCGGTTACTGGTCGTTTATTTGCCGTAAGATTCCAAGGGTCGGTCGACGTTCGAAAGAATGGCTTTGTTAAACGCCGTCTGTTTGTCATTTCGGTTTACGCTCTGACAGATGGTAGCACGAACACACCAAAGAACAGGTTCTATGACAAACTCGCCAGAGCAAAAGTTCTGATGTACTGGCAGTGGGCGGTTTCGTTTCGTAAATTGGAAAACATTGCATTAGAATCTTGTTTAAATGGGCGCTAATCCTTACTCACTGAACGTACGGATAACAGGAACAGCCTTCTCCGGTTTTGTACTAACAGTAGTTTATTCTTGTTCTACGACGAACTTCCGACACAGTACGCGTCGCACAGCGACATGGGACTCTAATGAGACAGACAGTC
This sequence comes from Fasciolopsis buskii, assembly GCA_008360955.1. Lineage (NCBI taxonomy): Eukaryota > Metazoa > Platyhelminthes > Trematoda > Plagiorchiida > Fasciolidae > Fasciolopsis > Fasciolopsis buskii. The sequence goes on from LUCM01008411.1 coordinate 316,494, forward strand.
CAATTCAGATCAACGTTAGTAAGCTACCGCGGGCGTTACTTTGTCCAAAACTGCCTCACGCCCGTGAAATCGAACTACAAGTCAGTTTTAATGCGTTTTCGTTGCAGCTTATTAGTTTCCAATGCAGGCCGATGTTCGCTCCAGTTGCGAGCATAAACTGTCAGAAAATCTTAACCCCGTCAGGCAGCAATGTAGATGAGCGTTGGGCTCAAATCAAGATGTCCACCAGAGACTTTGGTTTCTTAATAGTCGGAGATGTTAATGGAACAGGGACGCCGGCTCTCTAGCTGTAAAGAGGTGAACGAAACACGACGATATCTAGAGCTTGCAGAGAGGATAACTCTAAAGGGTGACAGGTGGGTTGAAGCAGCCGGAGTAGTGGAAGTAACAACTACTTTACTTAAAAGCCAAAGACTTTTAAAGTTTATACGTGGCACCGGCGGGCGTCGACGTTCGCCCAAATCGAGGTTGCATCCACTAGATCTTTACCCTCCACTGGTTATTTGGACCGCGCTGCCTAAGCCATCACCCACCACTCCTAGTTTTTCTCGACCTGAGAGGTGCCCTCAACTCAATCGACTGGACAGCGCTCCTTATTGCTCTTCATCGGAACGGTGCAGCCAAAAAGTTCGTGAATCTCTTGCAAGCATTACAGTCGCATACTTCTGGTCTCGTAGGGGTATATTGTGAACTATCAAGTTAATTCAAGATGACTAGTGGTGTTCAATGAGAGTGTTTCAGCTCCCTATTCTTGCTTAGCTAGGCGAAGTAATACAGGATGCTTTAAGAATTATTCGGGATGTAGGCATGCAACTAGCAACTGGTGAAAAGCCGTGATCTAAATTACGCCGACAAAGTTGTTTTTTTAGTCTGCAGAGCATGCACAATGTACGGTAGGCTTATTCGTGAAGGTTGTAGCTTTGCACGTCCGAAATGTGAGGTGCTGTTGCAGGGCTGAATGTCTCTATCCTCGAGTTTGGCACTCGAGGAGGAATTAACGATGGTAGACGGCTTCAGTCTTTTCGGTAGCTGCTTGGCTAAGGATGGCAGCACGGCAGTAGAAATGAACACGTGTATATCCAGGGCTCGAGCGGCGACGCTCATCCGAAGCACTTGTGGCGCCCACCTGATATTCCTCTGAAGTCTTTCGTACCGTGCCGGAGTGCACTCAGTCATGTTGTATGTTTGGGAGATATCGAGCTTGCGTGATGAATACGTTCATCTGGAGGTTTCTGATCGTCGATATCTACCTAGTTTTCATAGGGTTATATGGAATGATCGCACGAATAATGTACATGTTAGTAATCGGGTATTGGAGGCCGGATCTGAGAATGTTCTACCACAGCGTACTAAGCTCAGTAAACCTGGTGGGTTGGGTCTTGTTGCCTATGGTGAACATCCGTCTACTACCCTTCTTACCACACAGTTGAAGGAACTACGTGGAGATCGATAGATGACGTGGCAGTGTGGAATGAGAGTACGCACAACGAACTTCAGTGAATAAGTGTCTCATCTCCGTAGTTAATGGCTCGGAGATACTGAAGGAAGTGGCAGCGCACCATAAACAGTGGCGATTGTGTTGTCATCTGCTGAATCAGGCTGAGTTAGAAAGCGCTGCCGCACGGTATTGTATTTTGGCTACTATGGCATTCTTTTTTCCCCCACCTTGCGGCGCTTAATTCTAAATGGAAGGCATCGGCCAGTGGGGCTTGTCTTGCTGTTGGACGCGGGAGGATGATGTCTTATGAAGGATCCTCCACATTAACGTCATCAGTTGGCCATCGTAATTCGTAATGTGTAAGTGGACTGTATACCACCCGACTGTTTGCAACGAAGTAAGGGTTGACTTAGGGGATCCCACCGCGAACCTTTGATCAGCACTAACAATCAAGGCAGCGGGGCGATTTGGACGTCTCGTAACCCACTGGCGGCCGGTGACTGACTGCCCAATCCAAGCACCCTTCTGAGGGGGATAGACATTCTGAATTCTTTCGCCAAAAATACCAGTAGTATCTTGTACTGCGCATGCCGTGCGTGGTTGGCTTAGAATCAGGGTTCGGCCGTCTCCCTTAGGCTGGCCATGAAGGATCAGCCAGCTTGATGGAGAATTGTCATTCACCTATGTTCCTGCAATTTGGTAGGCACCTCACCATGAGTGAGCAATGCATGAGGCGCTCTCAACGGAGACTGTGACAGGTGCGTAGTCATTTGCGAGCATACGTTGAAGCAGATGATATCGCCTTGCTGATTAACAATATACAGACAATTCAGTGGGCGTTGGACCGCTTGGCGATTGAAGTTTCTAGGTACCATATGTAATCTGCTCCTTCAAAATGTAAGGCACTCCTTCAAGATTGGCAGATGCGTGTATATGTAGTCATTCTTTGTGGTGATCGGTCAGAGGGCGTCAACAGCTGCAAGTTTCTCGGGAGCCTGATCACACCTGACGGAGGTATTGGAAAGGAGGTCACATCACGAACTGCGAAAGCGAGAGCAGCTTTCGCGACCCTGTGACACTTGTGGCGCCAGCATGACATACGGCCTTCTCTCAAGGGGAGCTTGTGCAGTGCTGCAGCTCTTAGTCTTCTGCCTTACGGTTGGGAGACTTGGCCTCTCCGCGTTGAGGGTGGCCAGCGACCTTCTGTTTTTGACCACCGACGTCTCTAAGTATTGCTCAAGTCTGGTGGGAACATCTGGTGGGCAATGACGAGAAGCGTGGTCATGTGTTAGATGCAAACAGTCGTTCTATGACTGAGGTAACCGCGGTACGTCGCCTTCGGTGGCTCGGATAGGTACTTCTTATGCCTGCCCATCGTCTGCTTTTTCGTATTCTTTTTGTGCATGGCGAGCAAGGCTGGAAGAGGCGACGCGGCGGCCATGTCAGGTTATGATTTGGCTTAGAGTAATGAATAAGTTATCTTCAGCTTGGTCTCGGTTGTTCCTTCTTGCTTTCCTGGTTGGGGCCCAAGATATGAGGATTGTTGTTGGTGGGAGACGCCGAGAGATATGGCTCAGAACCAAAGTCAGAGGCTCGAATGCGGTGTGGCCTGTCTGCAGAACTCATTCTCCTTAGAACTAAACCGAAAGTAACCAAAAAAATATGTACGGTAAAAATAAAAAGCCAACAGTTTCCTATGGTTTACCATTTCCCCACTCTTGTCTGTCCCCCTTCTGTGAAGTTTCATTTGTTTTTGCGTTAGCACCGTACTTGTTTTCAACCCGGTGTATTACGTATATATCCAGATACTACTTCCTGCTTCTATATATACATACGTATATTCTGGGGCATTCTGCCCTCGTTCCCAAGGTTGGCTCAGCCCAACTGACAAAGAATTATCGACGAATCGCAGTTGTGATTCTTCTGTGGACTCTTCGACGAAGAGCTTCCATGCACACTCCTGATGCTACAGATTCGATTCTGGTGATTTATATATATATATATTAACATTATATCATTCATAATAAAAACATCCGTGTTTTTTGTGGTCCAGCGAGTCAACAATTCAAGTTCACTCCAGTTCATCGAATTGGTTAAGACCGAAAGATGGAAACCCAGTTTGTGCACTTCATAAAGACACTCGCACCTAGTGGAATGTGTGACAGCTACCTTACCTATTGCTTGCATTCTGTGCTATTTAATCGTAATGATTAATGTGAAAAGCCCCACTGATACGGTAAACCCATTCGGATATAATTTATGCAGATGAAATCTGTGTTCGTTGTCAAAGTTCTCTTATCTTATTGTTTTACGGGGCCAAGTGAGTAAAAAAAGTATGGGTAGCAAAAGTTTAATTTTTCGCCAATAATGATTCATTGTGTTGATTTAACACTGCGCGAACCGTGGGAAGATCATGGAAACATTGCATGATTTCAGAAACTTCTCATCTTGTCCATATTCAAACGACAACAGCAACCAATTTTTGGTAAATGACGTATCGGTTAAATCAGCGGATGTCTGTCAGGGCCCAAAATAAAGAGGACTAAGAGATGATTAATTATTTCACCCCAGAAGTCATAAAAACTTCAGCAGGTTAGGTGCAACACCGATGCGGTCTGCGGATGCGATGTATTAAAGAGTTGAGTGCTGTTTAGCACTTATTCAGAATTTTTAACTTCTATGCTGTCTGTATGTTGGTCTTGGTAGTGATCCTAGCATTATCAATAACACTATACGACCAGTTTATCTTAATCACTTGTTCCAGGCCTGAGTGTGATGGAAGCCTATAGGCTATCCTCACTGTGGATGAGGGGAGGCACTGGTAACCATGGCCCTGAAACTCGAGGTGATATGGAACCACATAAGGTTTTAATCGTCTAACCATGGCGCTGATCCGAACGATTGAAAATGACTGCCATTGGCCTCAAGATAATTCTCCGGCGACGGATTGGTTGTCTGCCCTACTGAGCTTGCT
>LUCM01008411.1:334498-357989 GCA_008360955.1 Fasciolopsis buskii
ACCGTATCGAGTCGGTACAGCTTGCGACTACCCTGATAATGCGTTAGCCTTTTTCCGTCGTGCATTGATTTTTTTATCACCCGCCTTGCAACGCGGCCATTCCGAAGACCCGACAGAATGGTCCTCATGAGTTACTGAATAGCTTCCTAATGTTGGGCCCATTCAATGCGATGTATTCAGGTCTGATCAAGGCCAACTGGCGAGTATGCTTCTCTTTGTAAGTTCTGTTAGGGTTGGAAAAGGAGGCGAAAAACTAGTGTTGTGACGCCGGCGCCGTTTGGATTAAATCAAAGAAATAGTTACTTTGCATTCACGCAATACTGAAGCTCCCAAGAGCCTCGTGGAGTGAGGCAATGGGCACTCCGTTGGCTGCATATATATATATTATTAATGTATATTATTATAAATTTATATAGAAGCAGGAAGTTAGTTATCTGGATGGTCGTAAACCAAATTTGCCCGGGAAGCACACGACCCGGTTGTTTCGCGGTTATTTGTCCGCTCGTCAAGTAATGCGTTACCGAATCTCTCTTGTCCAAACATCCCAGCAATACTTGTGTGCGACACTTGCCGAATTGATTGAATATTTTCTCACGCAGAATCGACATCTGCAGCATCAGGAGTTGTGCATGGAAGCTCTTTTCGTCGAAGATCCCACTAGAAGAATCACAACTGGCGATTCGTCCGAATTAATGCTTGTCAAGTTTGGGCCCTGAGCCAACCTTGGGATACAGGGCGAGAATGCCCCCCAGAATATGTATTATGTATAGTATACGAATGCAGGAAGTAGTAATCTGGATTATATACGTAATAGCACCGGGGTTTGAAAAGAACAAGTACGGTTGCTTAACGCAAAACACAAATGAAAACTCACCAGAAGGGGGAACCAGACCAAGATGGGGAAATGGTTAACCATAAGGAAAACTGTTGGCTTTTATTTTTACCGAACAATTATTTTTTGGTTATTTCGGTTTTATTTCTAAGGAGAATGAGTTCTGCAGAAGGCCACACCGCATTTCGAAGCCTACTGACTTTGGTTCTGAGCATATCCTTCGGCGTCTCCACAACAAGCAATCCTTCTATCTTTGGGCCCCACCAGGAAAGCCAAAAGGAACAACGAGACCAAGCTGAAGATAAACTTATTCATTACTCTAAGCCAAATTCGATACCTGACATGGGCCGCCGGTCCGCCTCTTCCAGCCTTGCTCGCCATGCAAAAAAAAAGAATACGAAGAAAGGGCCAGACGATGGGCAGGCATTTAAGAAGTACCTATCCGAGCCACGAAGGCGACGTTACGCGGTTACCTCAGTCATAGAACGACGTTGATCAACACATGACCACGCTTCTCGTCATTGCCCACCAGATGTTCCCACCAGGACTTGGAGCAATACTTAGAAGACGTCGGTGGTCAAAAAAACAGAAGGGTCGCTGGCCACCCTCACGCGGAGAGGCCAAGTCTTCCCAACCGTAAGGCAGAAGGACTAAGAGCTGCGCACTGCACCAAGCTCCCCTTAGAGAGGCCGGTATGTCATGCTGTTCGCCACAAGTGTCACAGGGTCGCGAAAGCTGCTCTCGCTTTCGCAGTTTCGTGATGTGACCTCCTTTCAATACCTCCGCAGGTGTGATCAGGCTCCCGAAGAAACTTGCAGCTGATTGACGCCTCTGACCGATCAACCACAAAGGAAGTGACTACAATATACACGCATCTGCCATCTTGAAGGAAGTTGCCTTTACATTTTGAAGCGAGGCAGATTACATATGGTACCTAAGAAAACTTCAATCGCCAAGCCGGTCAACAGCCCAACTGAATTGTGGACTGTATATTGATTAATCAGCAAGGCGATATCATCTGCGATCAAGCGTTATTCGCTCGCCAGAATGAGCTACGCACCTGTCACAGTCTCGTTGAGAAGGCGCACCAGGCATTGCTCACTCATGGTGGAGGTGCCTACCAAATTGCAGGACATAGTGAAGTGAAATTCTCCATCAAGCTGGCTGATCCATCCATGGCCAGCCTAAGGGAGACGGCCGAACCCTGATTCTAAGCCAACCACGCACGGGCATGCGCAGTACAAGATACTACTGGTATTTTTGCGAAAGAATTAGAATGTCTATCCCCCTCAGAGGGTGCTTGGATTGGGGCAAGTCAGTCACCGGCCGCCAGTGGGTTACGGGGACGTCCAAATCGCCCCCGCTGCCTTGATTGTTAGTGCTGAATCAAAGGTTCGCGGTGGATCCCCTAAAGGTCAAACCCTTACTCGTTTGCAAACAGTCGGGTTGGTATTACAGTCCACTTACCACATTTACGAAATTACGATGGCCAACCTGCATGAAACGTTAATGTGGAGGATCCCTTCATAAGACTTATCCTCACCGCGTTCCAACAAGCAAGACAAGCCCCACTCGGCCGATGCCTTCCATTTAGAATAAGCGCCGGCAAAGGGTGGGGAAAAAAAGATGCCATACGTAGCCAAAATACATTACCGTGCGGCAGCGCTGTCTAACACTCAGCCTGATTCGCAGAGTGACAACACAATCGCCACTGTTTATAGTGCGCTGCATTCCAGTATCTCCGGAGCCATTAACTACGGGATGAGACACTTATTCACTGGAAGTTCGTATGTGACGTGACTTCTCATTCCACACTGCCACGTCATCTATCGATTCCACGTAGTTCCTTCACTGTGTGGTTTAAGAAGGTAGTAGACGGATGTTCACCATAGGCAACCAAGGACCCAACATTCTTAGACTTTTAAGAAAAACCTACCTGCCTGATCATCTACATTTTTAATGACAGTGCATTATTCCAATTGTGGGCATATGCGGGAGCCCTGCTGTCAAATTGGGCCAATTAGAACCTTCCCCAAAGCGATCTGCCCAACGCCCCGGAGTGAATCCACGAGCCATCGGGTTCCTTTATCACCAAGCTTTCACTTTGATTTTGTGGACCGGAACACCGTATCAGTCGTTACAGCTTGCGACTACCCCTGATAGCGTAGCCTTTTCCGTTGCATTGTATTTTTTTATCCACCGCTGCACGCGGCATTCCGAAGACCGGCAGAATGTCTCATGAGTTTTGATCTGCGCTTTTTTAAGTCCAGAAAGAGTACATTCGAAAGGCGGCAGTGTGTGTGGCGCGTTTCCAGTAACTGCCGAGGAGTGAATATCTGGGTAGTGAGACCTCGACCTGAACGAAATCCGGCCTGTTGGTCGCGGATGTTGTTCTCGCGAACCAGATTCAAACGGTGCAGCCTTATCGAAGTTAAGACCTAAATAACTATCAGAATTAAACTAATTCCGTGATGATTGTTACAGTCCCTCCTTGTGCCCTTCTTGAATATGGGTACAATCAGTGACTCACCCCACGATAACGGCCTACGTTCCTCGTTCCAAATATCACGAATCACGAAGGTAAGTGATTTCATCAGGTTTTCTCCACCCAACTGGGTGAAGTTCGTCGGGTCCGACTGCTTTTCACTTGTTCAGAAGTCGAATATTCGACTTTACCTCCGATTTCGTTGGGGATTCATGCGATATCTCCTAAGGATTCGCAGATGCAAACGTCGACTTAATTACGTTATTTGTTGTTTAGATGAAGCAAAAACTCAATATAACTATGGCATAGTCCGATTCGCCGTCCGTGGTCCTGTTCGTCTACAATTTTGTACAGATCCGCGCCAACGTTGGCTTATTGCAATATGGTCCATCTGACTTAGACTACGCGTCGAGTTAGAGCGCTCTGTCGCCGTGTGACGGGAACTGTATCGGAACTTCGTACTAGACTGGATTAAGTCATTGTCCGCACTAGTTTGGAGAAGCCTTTCCCCGTTCGCTGAGCGGGCAAAGCGCAGCACCTATCTACATAGGCTTCCGACACACTGTTTTTCAACTTGTGCATTATTGTCACCTGCTACCACTGCAACTCCCGTGACTTGGTAAATTCTTTCGGTGATGCTTAGTGCCCTCCTGCTGATGAGCCGGAAAAGATGAAACAACATCCAGAAATTTCTCATTGCGGGGCATTTCTAGGAATCCTTTCATGTCATAAGTGATGTTGTTGAGGAGGTGATATCATGATTACAGTTTCCTGTCGCCCCGCTCGTTACCACACCTGACCTGTTGTGACCGTGTGTGGTTCCATAACGTTCCAACTTTTTGGGTCGTTGCTGTGTTCCCCAACAAAGTCACTAGTCAAATGAGCCCTGCTTTCTGCACCGTTTTGTAAAATTACCTTGAACGATAGATAAGGGGACTAATCAGGAAATTACGTTTCGTATAATTTCTGTGGTCGTGTGATAATTTTTGGTCGCACAGTATTTAAGACGTCGTCGATTTCAAAATGCCCCGTGAAGTATGGATCCTCATAGAAAAATAGTATTACGAATGAAACCTCCAATATCAAGAACTTTAGGATGATCACCACCTTTAATACCTCTTTTTTGAAGCTATTGATACGGCGACCCCATGGATTTACCTTCGTTGAACGATGTGGTCAATCCGATCATCGCCGCTTTTGTAAATCCACACCGATTGAATCCCCGGGCATTGACGAATTCGGTATCTTGAACGTGTCCAATTGTATTTCCAGGGAATTTGTTGTTCCTTTGTGCGAATCCAGGAGTCGGTTTATCGTCTTATCACTTGATTTATGAGTCGGATCTAGTTGCCAGCTTCCACAGCTCCGAACCATTTCGGCGTCCATCTGTCCAGGTTGTGTGGTCAGGTCTAATGAGTTGACTGATTGTCGAACTTCCGTCCAGTCCTTCCGCTTCTTCGCGTAACTTGACGGAGCTGTGAGTAACTCATTGTGGATGGTTTTGGTCACAAAGTCTTGGAACAACGCGAAGCTGAATTGGAGCCCATTGCCTGGCAATATTTGATTGGGGTAAGTCGTGTGGAACCGACTGTGGTGATACCTGTGAGTATGGCTGGGTTAGTTGGAATAACGTTTAGTCCCTGCGTTAATGAATCCACAACTACGATGTAATAAGAGCCCTTAGTAGGTCCTTTAAAATCATTATATAGTCCACATCACGGCGGTCTAGGAGTTGGCCATGGACAATTTACCTGATGCAGCTACTTCTTGAGACTTCGAATATGTACTTTCTGTCCGTGGTGTCCTCATCCATATGTGTAGTTCCTGGCAGTTGCTTTCCTTCTGTTGACACCTGGGTGGTCCTCGTGCAACTGGGACAGATTTATCGATCGTATTGGCCTGGGCACTACCATAACTCGTCGCTTAGTAAGTTGTACAGCCAAGAAGTTTGTACAAACTTCATTGCCTGATCGGGAGTCGGATCTTTTGCCGTTGACCGACGTTTGTCAGTTGCTGTGGCATGTGCGGATCACCTCAGAAAGTGTTTGTGAGAGCCTGTTCCGACGAAATAGCTTCAGTGTCGATGCCTTCGTCCTCTAGCTAACTATACGGAGTAACCCGCTTGCTTGATCAAGGTCTTAATTGAATTTGATCCTGAAGTCGTATCCAAGAGGAAAGGCTGCCCATTTTTAGAGGCAATTCTACGCATATGGCAGGGTGCTGTTTTTGATCCAAACTGAGCAAAAGTGGTTTATGTTCTCTCAGCCAGGTGAAGTGACTGCCATGTAGAAATTTGTGGAACATCTTCACTGCGAATCCTAGAGCCATCGCCTCTTCGATTTGGCCGTAGCTTTCTGATGGGTCCAACCTGCGGACTATAGTCTTCTCGGCTTCGTTTGGAAATGTGTCAGCTAACCGTACCAATCCCACAAATGAAAGCGTCAGTCGCATAACTATCGATACAGTTGGAGTAAAATAAATTAGAAGCGCATTTGATGGCACCATCTTTTTTATTTCTTTGAAGGCTGCTTGGCACTGACGTTATCAGCACCACTTCCATTCTTTTTGCAGTAGATTGTTGAGTGAACTGCGTATGCAATAAGGGGAGGCTCTGTAGTTGTTGACTAGACTCGGAAATACACAGAGATGAAGCGTATCTTAGAACGGGAATCTGATGGATTGCTTTGACCCTTTCAATAACTGGATGACAAATATCAGCGTCTAAAATGAAACCGAGGTATTCGGTCTTGTTCCACAAAAAGTGACATTTCCTCTTGCTCAGACGTGTGAGTGCTACGGTTGGTCGGTTAGCCTGGTTGTCTACTGAAATCTTAGTCATCCGAATGTACTGAGACTCTTGGTAGGCCCTCCAGTATTTTGTCCACCATTCGTCGGACAGTTGCGGGAGTAGTTTTTATGGTAAACAGTAAACGGGTGAACTGACAAAGATCGCGATGGAGTGAGTTGTCAGCAACTTTGAGACCCTGGATCAGCTTCTCTTTGGAATTATGGTCCGGTTAGCTCAAGCTTTACGGAACAAGTACCGTCAGCAAGATTCGTAAATGTCTTCAGAAATTGGAACTGAATAGCAATCTCAGTCTAATACTATCCGGTGGAGAAATCAGCAGAATTGTGTTTGGCTTTTTAACGATAACGATTGGCACCGCCTACTCGGCAAATGATAAAGGGGCCAAAATCTGACCTTCCAGACACTTCAGCTCACCGTTCACATGATACAGGATATTAGGGGATGAAATACAGGTTGACTTCCTTTTTTCAACCGTAGTATGGCTGCACGCGACCATGGTCTGTGTGTTGACTTGTGCGAGTCGTTAAAACCTTCCAGGCTTTCAGAAGCCTTCTTTATGACCAGTGTGATGATATTGTCTCCACCGATGATTGAGAAATGGAAAAAAATTGTGAATGGACCAGGCACCATAATGCTTGCAAGGCGAAAGTGACTCGGACGGTTTGAATTGCTGATGTGAATTGCATTTGTATGCAGAAGTGGATTGTTTGAGAACTTTTGACTATTTTTTATAACATGCTTAAAGCATGAGTGTAGTGGTAGAGGCAGTCCCATGGCCGTTAGAGCTCATTGCACAGAGTGGAGAAAGGGAACACAGCCATGACCCTGATACTTGGAGTGAAGTAGAACCGAATACATTCTCACTCAGTCAGATGTGTTAACAATTCGGGTGACGGTGGGTTACTATCTACCATCAAAGTTACCGGCTAAGCTGGATTTCGAAGTTCTGAACTGTTTGAAGTAGCAGTTGCCAAATTCACTTGACCACCGCCGGCTTGATCTCCGGTTCCTCAATCGTGGCTAAATGCTGTTTCACGATGATTAAGTATTCACACTTATTCACTAGTTGTTCCAGCTTTGTATCTGATTGTAGTCTGAGCTTAGCGAACAAATGGGGGGAGGTTGGAGATTGAAATTCAAAAACGAGAACGAGGCAACGAAACTCATCTTCTTTCAGAGGATCAACTTTGACCTAGCTGCACTGATGGTTAACGACTTCTGCGTATACCACCAAATCGTCAGCATCGTTTGATATGTTTCAGACGCTGGTAGCTTGTGTTGATTATTGAGGACCGGTTGCCAAACAGTTTTGTTTGCTTCTGAACAACTTGTTCGGATGTCCGATTTAATGGTTCATCGAGCGAAATGAAATTGGCATCCTATGTTCTGCAGAACTCATTTTTCTCATGAGGAATCGTACCTTGGTCTTATCGTTCTTGTCTAAGAAGTCAAGGATGAAATGCCTTTCGAGCGTAATACCAGTCTGCGGCTCGTAGATAAATTCAGTCATTGGTCGAATTAGTTTATCGGACAAAAATTCGGTATCGTTCAACGTGGCGACCGAATTCCCAGCACGATTACTTGGAGCTTCCGTAAGTTTGCGTTGCGTCTAGAAAATCTTCATGTCCGGATCAGTAACTGCCACTATTCTATTTTGTTGAGTTCGATGAATCCCATCACCAGACTTGTTGTTTTTCCAATACAGCTCGCAAGTAAAATGAGCTGAACTATTTATATGGTTTTGTAAAATTATCTTGGACGATAGATAGTGACCAATCAAGCAATTAGATTTGGTACAGTTTTTGACCCCCCAGTATTTAAGTTGTCATCACTTCCAAAATGTCCCGAAAAGTATGAATCTTCATAGACAAATAATATCACGAATGAAATCTGGAACGTCAAGGACGTCGTGATGATCACTATCTCTAACAGTCACGGGTACCTATTCCTCCTAACTTTCCAAGGCCATAGGGCATGGTCATTCTGTTGAAATTTTGCACTAGGCATGTAATAAACGAAGACCAGACTGACTTTCGTTCGGTAGCGTTTTTTGTGGCACGAGCACGATCTATATCTATCTGAGGAGATGAGTTTACAATGACACCGTACCCATAACTCCGTTCTACATTTGTGGGGCCTGGCTTCTATGTATTGGTGGCATTTGTTGGGAACCTGGTCTGAGCGAGAATGAGGTTCGACATCTTTTGCTTCGTTTGGACACTTTTCTAGCGGGAACGATTTTTTTGTTGAATTGAACAGATTTTGCGCCGGCCTATCCATCGTCCACTCAAGTTTTCACCGTTCGAGATCTCCAAATGTGAATAGACTAAACGATATGGCGGTCGGACGGTGATTTGGCGTAAGTGTTTGGAAGACTGGCCAAGGTTGATTTGGGCCCGACAGGTGAACACTAACATTGATTGTAGTTATCAAGGGGCGTGGCCTTGGAACGAGACCAGTGATGTAAATGTGTGTATTCTCATGAGTCTTGTCACCATTTGAATGCTATCAGGAGCGTGACGAAAAAGGAAAAAAAGAATGATAGATAGAAAAGACACTTATTTGGGGTGCACGACACATGCTAGCTCTCCGAGACTCCTGTTCAATGTCATCTATTGCTCATTAGAAACCATAGCTCCTCAGCGGGCTTTGGACTGCCCAACTGCCAAATCGAAGTGAGGGTTTATTGTCTTCACCCGAAACATTTAATCTATAAGACAGCAAAGTGAAGTAGGTTATCTTTGGAAGAGGTTGACTGAGGAATTCAGTCAACCTTTTGCTAACGTACACTGCCTTCAAAAAAGACAACTATGACCTTGTTGAATGGAGATCTATGGTCGTTACTTTACGGTACCATCAACAAACTCGTAGTATTTCATAATGTGACCGCTTGCCAGGTGGGAACGCACCACGTACTTGACACTACCTCTTATCCGCCGTCACTTCCTCGGTGAATATGACCACGCACGACTCACGGCTAACTACCGGTATTGTAACCATTACCCGGCCGCAACCTGGGGACGCGCCGAGTAATGTACAACACTGTCTCCGCCAATGTCATGTTTTAATGTGTTGAGGAAATTCAAAAACCATGTATGAATACACCAACGAAGTACAGGAATGTCTATATTAAAAAACCCGTTTTTCCTCACCTTAGCGACACTTGAATCATGTCTACCTGATGTCAAATAGTTCTGTCAGCCAATTCCTCCATTCCATTTTTTTCACTCAAATCTGTTTGTTTCGCAAATTTTCTTTAAGGTTGTGGTGTTAGCGTAATGGTGACCGCCTCGCTCCTGGGAATGTTGTTCTTCTATCGGTATTCCGTACTGACGTCAAACGGTGAGTGCCCTCTTGTCCTAGGTCAACCTAACGTTCTCATAGACCGTCTTCACATAGTGCGTCGTCCTGTGTTTTGTTTTTATATGTGTGTGCCCGTTTATGTTGGGGAAACGGTTAATGCTTTCTCTTGACGCGGTTCACGTACCGTTAATTTAGTACACAGGGATTAAACATGAAGTCTGAAGCTAAACAGTGCATTTTCAATCGCATGCTTTTGCACAATTCTCAAACCGAAGATAGTCAGTTGAAAGCTACACATGCACCCTTAGTAATTGTGGACAATGAGGACTCACGAAAATAAAATTCTGAGCGTCCGACCACCCAGTTCTCCAGTAAAATCAAATGTAATGTCAGGTTGATTGATGATGCCACCAACTACCGCCGATTTTTCTGCCCCGACCAGCAAGCTATGACTACCTTTTAGTATCCTCGAACTGTTCTACAAGTGGAAAGTGTGCTCCTCATAGCCACCCGGGATCACTATGCGGAGAGGAAGGGAACCGGCAGTCGTGACCTTGACTGATTGCTAGTGATCAGTCAACCCGGTGGATTGGCGCCGATTGTTCGCCTTTATCCTAGCACTTTTAGTAGGAATACTGCCATGAGAAGGCAGTATATAGGACTTCCTCAGCAGAGGCTATTTGAAATGCCGGTTACTTGGTAGAATTTCGAGAGCCGTTCAGAGCGAGTAGCCAACTCAGAGCCTGAAGCATCCACCCCCGACCATGCTGAGGCATTTGGAGGCGTAGGACCACATTGGTAACGAGCCCGGCGACAGCGAGATGCTGTATCTAGGATTTGAACATTTGATATTTTGGGGTCAGAATTTTAATCCACTTGACCACCGTAAGTTTTCCTCGATCACTTGAACGATAGTTTGGGTATGCTTTTTGGATCTTCAAAGTTTAAGATGTTACTGCAGGACCGAGCTGATCGAAATCTAAACATTTTTCTTGCAGACGAATATCTGAGTGAAGCGGATACATTTTGTTATCTGATCTTTTACATCTCCCTAGGTGGTCAAATAAGGGATGAATTGTCTTCACGTTTACAATTTAAAGCATCGGTGATGTCGATGTGTCGTCCAGTCATTGGCCAAAGGCCAAGTTTACATCGCAACACCAAGGGTGGTCCTGCTATACCTACCAGTAAAATGGAAAAAAATACGCGAAGAATTTCGGTGTTTGAATACTGGTGCCCTATGATTATTGTCAAAATGTGTTGAGGGAATATGGTCAGCCACTCTGTGGTTAAAGGTAGGCTATTGGGTCACAGAGCTTAATCGTTAGAAGAGACATGCAAATTGAATATAAGATCGTTAGGGCTTATTGTTCATGATCGCTGATTGAATGCCGCGATTCTATTTGGTCTCAGAAGCCGGTACTGTTTGGAAGACGGATTAATATGGTTAGCTCATGGCTTGATTGATTGCTGTGGAGACTTTAATTGCCGCGAATATTCCCAGGTGGACTGTTTGTACGAAAAAAGTCAACGATTACTCGTCCCCCAACAGTTGGCGACCTTAGGCGATGTTGCAGAACCCCGCGATTGGTGGCGTCCTTGCCTTTGAAATATCTCCTCATCTATTGTTCTTTTGACTAATGACCTTACGATTGTTCTTTCACTTTTAACCGCTGTTGCCAAGCGGCGTCCAGAACGAAAACTCATTACTGCAATGTTAACGTCTGCCATATCCGAATCGGAAAAGCGGTTTATGTGATACTTTTGGACGGAGATAGACAAACATCAAAAAGCAATGGGTTTGAATACGAAATCTTGGGTCTCATGGGAAACGGCTAGGTCAGAGACTCAAACGCAGATGACTTTCTGGCCAATTTTGTCTGATACTCACGGTATGACAAGTAGATATAATGAGTTGAAATAATTTCCATAACAGGCTGCCTTACCAAACTCAGCAGCTTTTTTTGAAATGCTCATTGGGATCGAGTGTGTTTCTTCGTGGCTATAGAGTGCTTCCGATCAGTAAGTTCGAGGGACTTAATTGTTTAGCTGGAGGGGAGAACAATGAAGCGACTATTAATTGGCATCGGAGATACTCTCGCGTTTTCGGGATAAGAGCAGTTGTAGCGTTTTTGACGGAAGTGGAGAAAATGCTTTCTTCGAAGGGAAAGACGAAAATACGACATGAAATCCGGCTTACTCTGGGGCACATTTTT
This sequence comes from Fasciolopsis buskii, assembly GCA_008360955.1. Classification (NCBI taxonomy): domain Eukaryota; kingdom Metazoa; phylum Platyhelminthes; class Trematoda; order Plagiorchiida; family Fasciolidae; genus Fasciolopsis; species Fasciolopsis buskii. The sequence continues at coordinate 346,144 of LUCM01008411.1, forward strand.
AGGATGAGCGATAAAACTATGTGGTTTGGAAATATTCACACTGAATACAGCTTGCCAAACTCCTTTGGATTTTATTAGTGGTAGCAAAGCGGAGATACGCACATGTGAGGAGGGCATAAGTATTGCCCGTAAGGCAACGTAGCCCTGGATGTCGCAAGTTTAAAGTAAAGGTCAGTAGAATCTGGTCGTGTCAAATTGTACGCGCTTTCTGACAGCACTGTCTCATTGGATAACAGTCACAACCCGAAATTGAGTCTGGATTTGACAGAGAAACATAAACCGAGCTAACTATATATCAAATGGAGCCAATTAATCGGCGCGAGCGGTCCGGGTTTCATAAAAAAGTGAATTTGGTCACGTCAGATTGAAGGCCAATGAACAAGGCCAACCGATCCGATGGGTAATCGGAAGCCGATAAGGCAAACGACAGCCACACGTACTGGCATTTGTCCTATACATACGGCAGACCTTCATTGAAATGAGATTTTATGCCAGTTTGACCTGATTGTTCTCGCTAGAGCTAAAATGAACCGGCAATCACCTGTGAGTAATAGATGCGGCTGAAAGTCAGCCATCCGAGTTAGCTGTTGATGATTCCCTTTTTTCTGAGTTAACCGACAGTAGACAAGGTCAAAGAATTCTGGTGCGGAACCTCGTCAAGTCTAGTTCATATCAGATATTTGTTTCCCATGCTTCACATTGATTGAACGTCGGACGTGAACCGGATTGGACGAGGTTCTACGGGATTCATACTCTGCGAACAGCAGGGCCGCATGCAGATAGGTGAACGACCACCATTTTGTTGTTTGACGATGGATAATATGGGACCCTGCTCACCGAATAACTAATGGCGTACACGCAGTGGTAGTATCCAAGATGTGGTACATTTTCGACTAACGGGTGTTCTCATAAATGCCACGAATTTGCTGGTGGCATTGTAACGTGGCAAGCATATTCCGCCATCCAGTAAGAACAGGTTCCTGACTCTTCGAGACATCACACATGAGCAGAGCTACACGAACCGGATTTTTTGGTACGCGGGTTCTGCTCTACCTCACTGGAAGAATTGGGTCTCTGATTTGAAATAATCAAAAAGCGTATGATCCGTACTACCTATCACCAGTTCCGGTCGACCTGACAACACCGTTTTTCTCCCTTACAGACTAGGTCTTTCGACAAAAGCTCAGGTGGTGGCCTTCTAGGACAACTTCCTACTTCGGTCTCGGCAGCGCGGTAGTATAACGTATGTTGGGGATATATATATAAATGCATATATATTAGATGAGTAGTCTATGGATGTGGATAAAATTTCCCCTTAATGCACATGAGCGATTCCACGGTTGTTGCCGCCCATCAGGTATGCGTGCCCGGTGTTTTGTCAATTTATCTATTATTGATTGCAAGTTCCCCCCCTTAATTTAGTTTGTATGATCCGAGTGTAAAATGGACCAATGAATCCAATTTTGAGATCACAATTGTGATTATTAGTTGTTTTGTTTGTGTTATGCACTGCCAGCCTGCATAACGACGGCGCTGGAAGCGCAAGATGCGTTTTGTCTATTCATGCAAACATTGTTGATCAACGTTTCCGGGAAGTACTTGATATGTAGGTGAGTTCTTAGATTATTTCCTTCATCCAATGGTCCCTGTTTCTAGCTTGTGATTTTTTAACTCGTTTTTCATGAGTGGCTAATAATTTCAGACATAAATATTCCTTCTCTCGGACCCAAACCGCCGGTAATTGTCTGCTTCTTGTTCCGCAAACGCTCAACCTCCAGATGTGTCTCGTAATGGAACCCACAGTTAACGAAATCCCTTCAGTCGATGGAGCAGACAGGACTCGAGTCAGCGACCAGATGCAGTAGATGCATTTTATTTATCGTGGTGCCGAAGTAGCACCGATAGGATTATGCACGTGAGACCAAACCATGGCGGAGAAGCAAAGCGGTATGCTCGATTTCAAAGCAAAAACTTTCCAAAGTGCGACACGAGCGGTACCTGTAAAAAGCACAGCCAAACAAATTTCGCAAAATCGAACTCAGGCCTCAAAGCAGATCGTAGGGGAAATGATGCCCCAAAATTGCTGGTTTTCTCCGAATGATCGATACCACTACACGTCTTTCAGGTAAACCCACATGAACAATAGGGTGGATCAGTAAAGTTTAGGGACGACATGTTATCACCAAGCTTTGGCAGGTCTACAAGATGTATCAAGATAAGCAAAACGGTTTGAAACTAGAGCAAGGCGAAAATCCCTCATCTCTCACCTCAGTGTAAACAAGCAGAGATACTGGCTCTTCGTGCTTTAGCCGAAACCCTCGACAACCTCCAGCTCAGTCAGGGTTGTGCCACCATGTGCAAGCTCAACGATGCTCGATTGAATCCGAAAAACAGCGATTCCAGACTTACTCTAGCCTCAAGTACGATGACGTCAATTTCCAGTTGGTCAGATAAGTGAGCTAGGCTGAATTGTGACCATCACGACCATTCATGCACCCACAAATGGTGGCTCCCCGTGAAATTGGGGTGGGAACGGACGAGGAAAGATGAACTGAGACTTTCCAAAAGTTAGATGATGACGGGCTCATCTCAGTCCGTGCGTTTGAACCCCGATTTCACCGAGACTTACCATTTGTGGGCTCATGAATGGTCGTGATGGTCACAGTTCGGCCTAGCTCATTTATCTGACCAACTGGAAATTGACGTCATCGTATTTGAGGCCAGACCAAGTCTCAAATCACTCATATTGAACTGAGCGTCGTTAAGCTTTTACAACCCCGACTGGGCTGGGGGTTGTCGAGGGCGTCGGCTACAAGCACGAAGATTCAATGTCTGTACTTGTTCACGTTGAGGTGAGAGATTGGGGATTTTCGTTTTGTTCTAGTTCCGGACCATCATGCTTGTCGTCGCGCACCCTGTGAACTGCAGTAGGTCACCGAAACCTTACAAAAACAGACGGCTCTGCCAATCTATTTCGAATTTGTTTTTATCAGAATCCACGTAGCAACTGCGTCTCAACTTCCTCTATCCAAATTTCCCTCGAATTATCGATTCAGGTAGGAATGGCGCTTGTTTGCTGACTGGGATGCTGGACGATACTTTGTTCTCACCGCTTATCCACATGTTCAGCCATGACCTACCTAGAACAGCCCTAGGTCACATTGTCAACCAGCACAACCGCTTTTGCGACAGGGGTACCGAGACTAAGCAGTCACATACACAGAAACTTCTTACTTTAAGTAGGTTGTTTTCATTGCGCAATTACTTGTGATTTGCAGCCCTTCTCGAGGTAAGCGGGCCCACATGGATAAAGCAGCAGTGCTAAATGAGTGCACATTGAGTTGGAATAAACCTGAGCTTCCAGTAGGCTTATCGGTAGTGTCCTTGATGACTTTATTCGCGAGACGTACGCGTTTTACTGCTGTCATTTGCCTTATTGAACTCTAACTCTGTCGTGCTTCAATATTTTCTCTAGATTCGGGGCAGTTGACAAAGATCTGTCCATTCTTCTGCTCTCCAGGCTGACCAAATGTTACCCAGCCCAGTGCTATGATTGATGCATACGGTTACAAGGATGTTCGTACTCGTTGATCTACAACCCACTGTATCGCCGATACATTATGATATTATGGGCATTCCAGATGCAAGTGCTCCAAGTGCGGTCATTGTCGTAATTGTCTTTTGGAAGGCAGCCGGCCTCTTTTGAGTGGTACAGTGTAGCTAGTAATCTCCGCTCGCTGCGGCGATATCGAGTGCTAATGATTTGAGCGCCTTTTAAACCGTTCCGTTAATGGAGGATATTCGTAACCAGATCGAAATCTGATTCAGTTCGACCTCGGCAGCCGCATCACGTGGAAGCAGAGTTGAAGGTAAAAAGCGTACCTCGCTACGTAACCTTTAGGTCTCATCACACAAACATATCACTCCTAGGTATCACCCAGGTTTACAAACGGCCGACGTCTTCATTTGGACACCAGCATTTACGTTTAGACTTTATTCTAGTAATTCCCATGAATCACAACGTAGCCCTATTGTTATCGAGGCTAGTACTGCTGGATTCCGCAGGTCAGGTTAATTAGTGATTCCGAAGAAGGGATTTGATCCCGTATTAGGACGAGGGTAAGTAAAGTTTAAGCTTAAATTGGTGTAGTTGCATATATACTTTAATGGTAACATTTGGTTTAAGACTGTGTTCTCGATCGTCTGCTGTCTAGTTCTCACAAATAGTTGGCGTCTATTTTTCTATCTGTTAATCAAATGTCGTGGTCCTGTTCTTTGGTTCGTTTTTTAGCTGTCTTACTGCTCGTGGTAAGTATTTTTGTCCCCGGACTTTTGGCTCTGATCGTGTTCACCGTGCTCTGGTGTGTTTGTATTCGACCGACACTGTATTACCAACAAGTATTCGGTCGCGGTCCACTGATACGAGTCTTACGCAGTGAAGAACAGCCCATGCACGTTGCGGTACGTGAACCCTGGCATACAGACCTTTTCATTAGGCACCAACCCAGCTCCGGATTCGCGTCCCAGAACTCGGCACCTTTTGTCACGAATAGCGAGCTCACTGCTGCGCCAAATTTCAATCCGTTACCGCCTCTGTCTGAAGAGGTCTCTAGTCCCGGACCATACGAACTGCGGGGAACACCACCAGAGCATATGACATTCGAAATACCGGACGGAGAAGCTGAGGATCAGGATGATATTGAACTTGAAGATACTTTTGAACTGCGGAGGTCAACCGGTCGTTGCGGTGGTCGATGCTTGTGCGCGCGCAGCTGCTATTGTCCACCTGCGAATGCTGCCAATCGTTCAACGAGGATTCTCAGTTTAAAACCACGTCGGATTGCCCGTCTGCCTCCAATCTTGCCTGCCACCTTTCTCCTTGTGGCCTGCTTCTCGATAGCTTTCGGTATGTCTGTTTGGATTGCACTGAATTCGACTTATTCAGGAAGATTGTTATTTTATTATTTTCCAGTTCTTCACTTAGTCAGCTTTTATGCAATCCTAAGATGGTCGAGTGGGTTAAGCGTCCGTCACCCAAAAATATCAGAGGTCCGAATACCAGATCCGATGGCGGCTCGCTGTCGTCCGGCTTGTTACCACACCTAACCTAGTGTGACCTTTCGTGGTTCTATACCGCTCTTAGTTTCAGGGTCGAGGTTGCCGTCTCTCCCGCTCCCACCCCGCCCCGTACTGTGGGCTCTGCTGGCTATGGGACACAGTCCTTCCATAGCACCTGTTTCAAGCATGTCGTAAAAATATCCCCTGCGGAATTGTACGAATTCGGTCTGAATTAGCCTTTCCATCGAGGATCAGCTTTTTCGAAATGCGTGTCCTATGCTCTGATATGATTACCTTGAGGATGGATAACGATCTCATAATTGTCGGATCTAACAATCACAGAGTTCAGCTCCAACGATCGGAGTCCTTAATGGTAAGCATTGACTTATTCCGTCCCATAACATTACTAGATAAAGGTGCTAACTACGGCTCTGAAATTCGGAGTTGCAACGAACCACATAAAATCTCGGTGAATCAAGTTTAGTATCGACTGGAGTGGTTGTGTGTCACCCAGTCACAGTAGCCTTTAGTCAGAGTCCACTCAACTTACCGTTCCCAACTAGTCATCGAACCAATTTAAGTTGTCATGGTCTGACTCTTCAGTGATCGTCTGTCAGTTCCAGTGTATTTGTAGTACTAGTCCTGTCGGTGAAACGGGAAATACTTAGGTTAGCGTATCGAATCTCACCAATGGGTCGACTTTGTTTTCCAGTGAATGAAATGGTTCCCAGTTCAACTAAAATCTATTTACTAAAATTAAAGCTTGCAAATTGAGTTCTGAGCTGCGACCGAAACGGTCACCATGCAAGTCTACGGTCGTGAGTTATGTACCCGTCAAAATTCCTTGGCAAAAATCTGTTGATGTTGTGATCGGTTTGTCGACCGGTTTCATGGGTTACCATACAGTGACATACTGCATTCTGGCCTTCTGCAGCTCGGTAACAGGCCGGTTAACCAGTTCAATAAAAAGCCAACCGACTAATCAAATGGTTGCTCTAATATTCCTTCCGCTTTATGGTTGATAAATGCGTTTGTAACGGGTTGAGAACGAAGGGTTGAAAGCGCATATTCCCTCCCGCGTTGCTTAGTTGCGTTTGACTCCAAAGTTTGTTTGATTCTTTTAGAATGGAACATTTGCAACTCATTGAGTCCATCGCGGTTTTCTTCACTCATGCCGTCATCATTCTTATGTACCAAGATATTTGGCCGATTCACTCATAAGTGTTGCTCGTTCTGTTTTGATTAGCTGTGGAATTTTCGTTGCTTTAGCCCCTCACACAATACCGGTGTGGCCACCAGTCGAATAATTAGAAATGAGAAATACTGATCACCAGTCGAGATGCGACTTGTGACCGAATCGCTTAAAGTCCATAATAATTACTGCAGGGTCGATTTGCCTATGTGAAACATTTGAATGTCGCGCATCCAATCCTGGCTGCACTTTATAGCTTTTTTAATTAGCACATTGGTAAGTTTTTCAGTTTTTCGCAACAACGAATTTACCATTGAAGAATTCCCGCTCCAAATTTTTACCTGTTATTATGCCGTTGTTAGACAAAAACGATATCCATTTATGTGACTGCCTTGCTGAACGCTGTCCTTCGAGACAGGTAATGATTGGAGAATGGTTCGAGGTGGCCACTCGATTGCATAAGTTAAAAGTATGGAATTTTTAACCAGTAGACTGGATCGTATAGTTACAGTTAGACTACCGAGTTGAGGTCCACGAGCAATGGTTGGAGACAACAGGCGATATGGCTCAGTGCTCCAGCCCGTGGCGTTCTTGCATTCGAAACCTTTGTTCTGTATATTTCAACCTACTATTTTGCAGCCGATCTTTCATCATTCCTCGTTCTCTTTTTCTGTTTGAACAGATGGTGGTGTGAGGAAACAACCACAACCAGAGCACGTTGGTGTTAGGTTAATGGTTAGTTAAACTGAGCTGGTCATATCATTTTTCTCCGTCATATATGAAAAACAATGGAGGTGGATATTAGTCCTCCAACAGAAGCGGCGGTCCCCAGAGAGGGATAAGGTCGCCATGCTAAATGGGATATCGCTGTCCTTTTTCTAGAATGATGGTGAAGTTTTGACATTTTAGGAACTGGTGGGAATCAGTGGTCCTGCCTATCCACAAGTCGCGTGGTTGATCCTGTTGTGAAAACCGCAGAGAAATTATTCTGGCAGTTATACTATCCAAAATACTCTCGGCAGTTATTCCCTGCTGGTTATTTAGTGCTCGTGAATTGCGTGTGCATGGAAATCAAACCGGTTTCCGATCCGGTCGATTTCGTATAGATCACATTCTTCACACGAACGGTGTTAAAACATAGGGATGCCCTCCGTAGGCCCATGCTCTCTGCCTTTCTTGATTTGAAAGTGGCTTTCAACTCACCCGACCGCGTAGTTCTCTGGTGCTACCCCTCCTCGAAGGGTGTATCAGTAGGATTTGTCTCAGTTCTCCAGCTGTGTACGAGCAGCCGAAGTCAATTTCGTACTTACGGCGATTTTACACCCTAGTTCATCACGAGAAATGGTTTTCGTCAGCATTGCCCTTCCTCATTCTCCCTTCACTTGAAAGGATTACGGAAACCGTTGTATCTTTAGGCGAGAATGATGGCCTAGATAATTGCTCTGGCCGTTAACCGCCTGATTTAAAATGTCTGGATGATGTGCTTTTAAGTGAACATCCAAGTGGTAGGTTTTTCTATATTGTCTGAACGAGTGTAGGTATGTTTTGGACGAGTTTTGCGCCTTCCAATTATACAATGCTATCCGAGGACTGGAGTGGCCCGAAGCCGAACTTAGTTTTTATTGGGATAGAGTTGGACGAAGTAGGTAAGTTTTGTTGACTGGTGGTTTCATCTCAACAGGTGGTCGTAAATCGAACTGAACGTTGTCGCGCATACATAATGCTCCATTGGTATTTACCAATTTGTGACATCTATGGCGTCGATGCCATGTCCGATTATCAATCGAATGCCAAGTCTACATTGCAACGGCAAAATCGGTCCTACTACACGGCTCAGAAACATCTCCTTTGAGAGCAGAAACTGTGAAGGTTTCCGGTGTTTAAACACTGTTGTCTTCGTTGTATTGCCAGAATGTGACGGGAAAATCATACTACCGGTGATGAGGTAAAAATTCTGTTATTGGATATTATGAGTCATGGAACTCAGTATGTCGAACAGATGTTGAGTCTGAATAGATTAAAGTTGTTGGGCTATGTGGTGTGCATGTGCACAGGCCGACTCACTCAGTGTATGCTATCCTCTGAGACAGTTAATGGTTGGAAGGCGGATCAACGACGACATTCTTTGATGTGGCAAAAAGGTTTGAAAACTTAAGCAACAGACTTTCCTGAATCTGTCAAGACTGGGTAGGATCCACCAGATCCTCCAACGTGATGAGTGGAGATTTTAGGCGATATGGCTTGATGCCTCAGTCAGCGGCGTTCTCGTATTCAAGATATTTTCGCCTCTCCATAGTCCTTCTGTAGTATAATCTGACGACCTTTCTTTCACAAACATACGGTTATTTCTGCTCTAGCTCGGTGGTAATCGATGCAAACCCGGTTAGCCGTACAACGTTGGTCTAATTGCACAAGGTAGTAACCCAGTTTGGATGAGCGCTGTGACCACATCCAACGAACATACAGTTGGCTGCAGGTTTTTTTTTTCTGTAGTCCTAGATTTGATGCTCATCGGAAACAATGAATGTTGTTGAATTTGGTGGAGCAGAAGTGTCAGCTCTCGAACTTTAGGGAGATGAGTAATGAACGACGACATACGAAACCAGCTCACTAAAAGCCTTAAGAATGATTGTGGAAATTAGTGAGTGAAAGTAGTGGGAGAAATGGAAATAGCAGCTGCTTCAGATAGCATGCAAAGACTTAAACACCGGTGGACAGCGAACTTTGGTCAGTGAAACTGTACGTAATAATGATGAATACCCTATTCATTGCAAACAACAAAACTCGCCCTTCAGGCCGATTACTTAAAGGAGCAGCTTAGGTCGTTGCGCGCTATTATGGTTACCCTTACATCAACAGCTGAGTCCTTGAAAGGTGTCAATTGACTCCCAGCAGAAGTTGAAGTATAGTCAAGCATTTGATTACTAGTGTGGAAAATCGGCTGGTCGTGATGGACTGTTTTCAATTTTTTCAAACTGGACAGAGATTCTCTGATATAATTGCCTGTCTCATCGCTCCGTAACACTTGAAACGAGGAGCGAATTCTGGTATCATGAGATTCACTTCAGTTAGGGAATACGTTATTATGTTAGTAACCTGGCTTAAATGCCAATCTTCAGTAAGCTTATTCTTGATGGACATCGAGAAATTCCCATCTACTTCGTCTACGCTATTTTTGGGCAGTTAAAGTTTTCATACAAGATGTGCTTTTCTTTCTCTGATTATGAAAGTCCAGTCTCTGCCCATCATACATGTTCATCTTTCTGTTGTTTGGTGTAATTTCTATGTAATGTTTCATGCATAATTATATGGAACAGGCCTACCCCATAGCCACCAGGGCTCACTGCTCGCAGTGGAGGGGAAGAGACTGGCATTAAATTGCACAAGACATCATTAGATCAGATGTGGTAGCGGGCTGCGTTGCAGCGAGTTGCTATTCACTACCAAATTGATCAATGGCAAATATGGGGTCGGAACCTCCAACCGTTTTGGTGACAGACTCACTCCACTTGACCACCTCTGGTCAGGTAGCTGTTATGCTGTTTACCGCTACCAGACGACGTTTCTCACATTTCGATGGTGGTCTGTTCGAGTCCCGCCTGTGTTAGATCACACTGATAGCGGAGACGGTAATCCGTCGTGTAGCTACCTATTTCAAATACGATTTCACTCAGTCGAACTTCATCTTGTTTCTCGTTACGTGCTCTCGCCGACAGGGCTGTCTGTTAGCGTTAGTGGCATACGGGATTTGTCGCCACGATGTCACTTTCGCAAGCGGAGAATAATATATTCCTCTCTTTCTCTCTCTCTCTATATATATATATAGACAAAAAACTCTTTTCACTATAGGAAGGATTGGATTAGTCAGATGCAAATATGGGTGGGGAAGGGATTTGTGGTGTTACATGCATAACCTGAATACACAAAAATGTGTTGCGTTAATTGTTTTGTTGTCTAGGGTTTGTATTGGGACGGGGGTGGGCCAGGGGAGTTGAAGCGCAACCACAAATTGTTTTTGAGAACAAAGTGGAGGATTGTGAAGACGGATTGCGACAGCTTCCGCAGTGCTCAAGAGGCGACACTTTGCCAACCTGGATTGTTGACCTCTGACCTTATACAGGGTCAGGAAAGCTTGCGTCACATTCACGGTGTGGTTAGTCTGTGCTAAATGTGAAACAACTGCGCTATTAAGTGATTTAATTGTTCCAGTGCCTAACCATGTCGGGTGGTGCTCACGGATGCGTTCAGACAAGCGCCTGGTCGTGCGACCGATGTACATTGTCCCACAGGAACATGTGAATGAATAGATACAAAACGAGGCTGCAGAATCAGGGACTTTGTCTCTCAACCATAATGACACTACGGGGCGGGATTTGAACAGGATACGGAGCTTGGCTGCGTAGAATTTCTTATTGATAGCGCTAGTCAGTCTTCGTCGTGCTGTCTCTGCTAGCGTGTCACCTTTGAATGGCAGAGATATGTATACTGGCTTTCTCTCCACCGTCGCCCTCCTAGGAACTTCCTGTTCTGTTTCCAACATCTTGTCAATTAATCTAATTGGGAAACCATTTTCGGTGAATACTCTTCTGACCGTCTGCAGTTCAGCTTCAAGAGTATCTTCTGTGCATATTCTTTTTGTCCTGGCAATCAGACAACTAATTAAGTTCCTTTTCACATTAAGAGGTACAAAGCTGTGGAAGTTGATGTATTGCCCATTCCATGTGGCTTTCCTGTGTACTAATCGCCGAATTGAGCCGTCTTCTCGACGACTTAGTCGCACATCTAAGAAAGCAATTTCACTGTTCAGCTCCATCTCTGTTGTGAATTTCACATTTGTGTGAGCCGAGTTGAACATATTCAACAGTTGTTTAGTTTTCGCCGAGGGGTTGAGTACACAGAAGATGTCATCCACATAACGCTTGTATAAGTAGGGCGATTGTATTGACGATTCGAGTGGTCCACGTTCCAGCTTTGCCATGAAAATGTCAGCTAGTAGCGGACCGAGTGGGGATCCCATCGCTACGCCGTCCTTTTGACAGTAAATTTGATTATTGAATTTAAATTGGACGTTGTAGGTACAAGGGAACAATAGTTGTTTCAAGTCTGCTATCGGAAGACTTGTCGCTAAGCCATTGTTCTCGATGTAGTCACAGAGGTATTCGATTGTCTCCGTGATCGGAACGTTGGTAAAAAGGGCGGTGACGTCTAAAGAAAGCATCCTTCGTCCCTTCATATTTAGTTCTTTCACGGAATCGATAAGCTCAAATGTGTCTTTGAGACTATGTTTTGCTACCTTCTGTCTAACGGGTTCCAGTAACCTAGCTAACCATTTTGCCACAGCATGGTACGGCGAATTGCACATGTCGAGAATAGGCCTCAGAGGTACTCCATTTTTATGTAATTTGGGTAGGCCGTACAATCTCGGAATAGTAGTTCCCGTAGGCCGAATTTGTTCGAATGTCGTCGAATCTATGATATCCCTTTGTCTTAGTCGTCTCAAGATACTAGACAACGATTTTTCTATCTGATGCGTCTTATCATTCTCCTTCGCCATTTTTGCAAATTTAGATTTGTCATTCAGAATGGCTTCCATTTT
>LUCM01008411.1:360664-395812 GCA_008360955.1 Fasciolopsis buskii
AACAAAAATGGAAGCCATTCTGAATGACAAATCTAAATTTGCAAAAATGGCGAAGGAGAATGATAAGACGCATCAGATAGAAAAATCGTTGTCTAGTATCTTGAGACGACTAAGACAAAGGGATATCATAGATTCGACGACATTCGAACAAATTCGGCCTACGGGAACTACTATTCCGAGATTGTACGGCCTACCCAAATTACATAAAAATGGAGTACCTCTGAGGCCTATTCTCGACATGTGCAATTCGCCGTACCATGCTGTGGCAAAATGGTTAGCTAGGTTACTGGAACCCGTTAGACAGAAGGTAGCAAAACATAGTCTCAAAGACACATTTGAGCTTATCGATTCCGTGAAAGAACTAAATATGAAGGGACGAAGGATGCTTTCTTTAGACGTCACCGCCCTTTTTACCAACGTTCCGATCACGGAGACAATCGAATACCTCTGTGACTACATCGAGAACAATGGCTTAGCGACAAGTCTTCCGATAGCAGACTTGAAACAACTATTGTTCCCTTGTACCTACAACGTCCAATTTAAATTCAATAATCAAATTTACTGTCAAAAGGACGGCGTAGCGATGGGATCCCCACTCGGTCCGCTACTAGCTGACATTTTCATGGCAAAGCTGGAACGTGGACCACTCGAATCGTCAATACAATCGCCCTACTTATACAAGCGTTATGTGGATGACATCTTCTGTGTACTCAACCCCTCGGCGAAAACTAAACAACTGTTGAATATGTTCAACTCGGCTCACACAAATGTGAAATTCACAACAGAGATGGAGCTGAACAGTGAAATTGCTTTCTTAGATGTGCGACTAAGTCGTCGAGAAGACGGCTCAATTCGGCGATTAGTACACAGGAAAGCCACATGGAATGGGCAATACATCAACTTCCACAGCTTTGTACCTCTTAATGTGAAAAGGAACTTAATTAGTTGTCTGATTGCCAGGACAAAAAGAATATGCACAGAAGATACTCTTGAAGCTGAACTGCAGACGGTCAGAAGAGTATTCACCGAAAATGGTTTCCCAATTAGATTAATTGACAAGATGTTGGAAACAGAACAGGAAGTTCCTAGGAGGGCGACGGTGGAGAGAAAGCCAGTATACATATCTCTGCCATTCAAAGGTGACACGCTAGCAGAGACAGCACGACGAAGACTGACTAGCGCTATCAATAAGAAATTCTACGCAGCCAAGCTCCGTATCCTGTTCAAATCCCGCCCCGTAGTGTCATTATGGTTGAGAGACAAAGTCCCTGATTCTGCAGCCTCGTTTTGTATCTATTCATTCACATGTTCCTGTGGGACAATGTACATCGGTCGCACGACCAGGCGCTTGTCTGAACGCATCCGTGAGCACCACCCGACATGGTTAGGCACTGGAACAATTAAATCACTTAATAGCGCAGTTGTTTCACATTTAGCACAGACTAACCACACCGTGAATGTGACGCAAGCTTTCCTGACCCTGTATAAGGTCAGAGGTCAACAATCCAGGTTGGCAAAGTGTCGCCTCTTGAGCACTGCGGAAGCTGTCGCAATCCGTCTTCACAATCCTCCACTTTGTTCTCAAAAACAATTTGTGGTTGCGCTTCAACTCCCCTGGCCCACCCCCGTCCCAATACAAACCCTAGACAACAAAACAATTAACGCAACACATTTTTGTGTATTCAGGTTATGCATGTAACACCACAAATCCCTTCCCCACCCATATTTGCATCTGACTAATCCAATCCTTCCTATAGTGAAAAGAGTTTTTTGTCTATATATATATAGTGATGTAATGGGATGAGTACGAAACACTGAAAACGAGCTTGTTCGCCAACTTGCGTTTTCTCAAGGAATAATATATTTCTGACTGGTTTGATGATTTTAGCTCGTATTTTTTTCTCGAACAACTGTTCTTCTGTTTGCCAGTCTTTTTTTCTAATGAAGACTACCAAAACCGAGATCGCTTTTCATGTCGTTTATCCAACTCTGAATCGAACTGCATCAACTTCATCCAATACAAGTGTCTGTTCACTTTTTGTAATATTTGTATTCCTCTGCTTTGTCAGTTTATTCAAGCAGCACGTTCACATTTCATTCAAATACAGAAGCAGCAAAGGGGCTTGACAAAATAGATTTGGGTTGCTAGTTGAGTCTCGTTCCTCCAGTCAAAGAGGATAGAGGAGTTTTGGGGAAGGTTTGGTTTCGAAGGCAGGTAATAAAATCGTAATAGTTGGATAAGTGGAAATCGGAAAGAATAAGTAGTTTTTTATTTTGATCTGGTAATATCTTGCCAGATTAGACCAATTAGTGTTCCTCAGATTAACTGGCAACTCCACGCAAAATTATATAAACCAGGAGAGGAATAAAATCTTATTTGAAAAATATTGATTGTTTCGATTGCTCTATGTGACTGCCTGTAAGCGACCTGTTACCATGTACCCGAACATCCAGAACAAGAAGTTTTTAGGAGACTCTTCTTGATGCCATCAATCGAAGCCAATCAACATTTGCTCTTATTGCCTTTTGTCATCTATCTTCCGTTGCTTACACTACAGATGAAGGACAATGGAATAACTTGTGAGGTTGTACTTGAGTATTATCGTATTTCTTCGTCGGATTTTATGGTCCTCCACACTTCGTGTACATCCGACCATCATATGGTAGAATTTTTACTGTATTTTTGTTCCTCTCGCGCATGCCATGACAAGTCCACGGAGCTTTGTCGGTCCAAAGGTTGCATATACGCCACTGCATGTATGCAGATAAGTAATTATATTGGTTGTTTGTTAGTTAGGTGTGTTCGATTATCCGACGGTTTCGGGGTATTTGTTAACAGGGACAACGAAACTGTAAGAACCAAAGTGCGTGCAAATAGATGATCTCGGACGGCGGCTTGTACCTCTCCCCGCAGTTTCACCGGCCCCTTTTCGGGATGTAAGAAAATTGTGACTTTTCAAAATGAGCTGTTTGATGACGTGTCTCTGGCAACCCCGTGTAGGTTCGGTGCTCATCGGTCCACTCCACATCTCTCTCTCTCTCTCGTCCTCTCCCCTCGCGAATATCCATTAGAAACCGTTCTGTCGTTGAACACCTCGCCGGCAACCTATATTGCTTTTGTTACACTGATAAGCCTTCTACTGATTGGTATATTTTGCGTGTTCAAAAATTTAGTAAGTCCATTGTCGATAACATTTTATGTGAATTTGTTCAAATTTATTCTTTCACCCACTGAATTATCACCCCCACAAAGATCTGTTTATAATATTTTAGGTAAATAGGGGGATGCCGCAGTAGATATATACTTCAAAACCTACTACTTTAATCATAACAGCTAGCGTAAAAATATTGAAATTGAGAGTAAACTAGCCTCATAGGTTAGACACTAGCATGCGCTGTACCAATGGTAGTTACTGTAGGATCTGGAATTAGTAAATCATGGACTACCATAGCCGGCATGTGACCAACACAGGTTTTTATAATTCGGAATGTTCCCCGAGCACAATTCACAAGCGTCTTCATCATCTAGCAGTAAAAGCCAACAGAAAACCCATCCAGTTAGGCGTTCCCCAACTCCATCGCAGCTAAGTAGATTTTTGCGAAATCTGCGGTGCTCCCATTTTAAAATATTCGCCCGGTCAACTTAACGTTGGCGAAAACAGACTAAAGACCACGCAGAATAAAGAATAGAACTTAAAGTAGCTGTTTATGGTTTGCTACATTCTCAGTGACCAAATTGGTGCGTTTATCTACTCGGAATCAGGAGGGATTGACATTGTCCCTCCTCCTCTCGAGAATTGTTATTTTTAGATGGTATTTTTGTACAGTACCACGTCGAGAACATATCGCGCTATCTCCAGCAAAAGAGGAATGACAAATAAAAAGGGGAATTTATTTGAGGAATATTGGGCCGAAAACGTTGGATTCCGTAGCCAAAAACAGGATCCAAAGTTATCCAGTCCGATTGAAACCGAGAAAGTTGGCGTATCTTAAGGTGCAGTTCAAGTACGTCGGAAACTCAAGTTTGCTTTGTATGGGACCTTTCCAGTCGAACCTCCATGAGTTACGCATCTACAAATAATTCCATACTACATCGGTCGTCGCGCAGGCTAATCAAGACTGCGCTGCCCATTGCATCGAGCGGGGTGGGTAGTGATAAGTATGCCACTGCTCTCTTTTATTCAACCTGTCTCTTCCGTCTCCAACCCAGTCTCTTTGCCCCCTCTGCCTACCCATAATGTCCCCACTGTTGACACGGTCGATACTCGCACTGGTTTATTACCAAGTAGTGTAGTAGGTGGTTTTCAGTCTGCTAGCTCACATTTTCCCAAGCCTCGTCAATGTACGCACTTTAATGCAGGCTGGCCAACAGGCATGTTTGGCTCTGACAGTAGACTCACTTTCGATTGATGTCTGCTGCGTGAGTGAAACACGAATTCAGGATTCGAGTAGAGTAATTCAACTGACTGCGCGAAACGTCTCGTCAAGATATTTTCTTCGCACTTCAGGAGACGAAGCAGCTCAAGCTTTGGGTAAACGTGGTATAGGAATAGTCTTGAGTGAGAAGGCTGAAACGGCCCTTTTAGCCTGGTTTCTGGTTAACAGTTGCTTGTGCGCCCTGGGACTGCAGTGATCAGTCGGCATCCAGAAGTATAATTGTGTTAAGGGCAATTTATTTGTCGTCTTCGCATGTGCTTCAACAGACTGGAGCACAGACAAGCAAAGAGACGAGTTTTATGGCGAGCTCGTCATTCAGAGCAAAGGCTCTGACATTGTAGTGGTGGCAGGTGATTTTAATGCACAAGTTGGGAGACTTAGTTGGGGCTGCGCTTTGCCTGCTAAGTGAACAGATGACAAGGAGAGGTTTCTCCAGTTTTATGCGGACAATAATTTATTCTTCTCTGGCACGTTGGACTGAGGCGTTTGTGTTATCGGCCTGGTGTTTCACTGAAGTTAAAGGGTCGTATTTACTGTGCCGTATTGTGCTCATTTCTGTTGTGTGGTTGCGAGACATGGAGTATGCGTGTCGGAGATGTTCGTCGCTCAATGTCTACGTATTATCGCCAGGGTTGGGTGGAATGACCAGGTAAGTAGTTCAGAGGTGATGAATCTAGTATTAGGTGCCGTTTCTGAGAAAACCTTATCTCAGCGTATGAAACTCAGTAGACTATGCTCATTGGGTCACGTGTTGCATATGGTGAACATTCGTCTATCTATTTTGTGTTCCTCTGAAGGAGTGGTAGAAACCATGTTGGAGTCAGCATACGACGTGGCAACACGGGATGAGAAAATATGCAGCCAACTTAGGTGAAGTAGGTCGGGGTGTGAAAGTCTCATCAACTAGGTGGCTGGAGACACTGAAGGACATGACAGTGAATTTTCTGTCGAATCAGAATGATTGGAAGATTGCGTTTGTACAGTTAGATTGCGTTCCATTTGTTGGCTACAGTAGCATTCTTATCTTTTGCTGCCTGTGTAGGTCCACTCCCTGTTTCCCTTGGATATTCATTCTTTTTGTAGAAACATGTTACTCTGGGGAAAAGCCAGCAGTCAGTGAGGCCTGGCTTGCTGTTTAACGCTGAAGGATAATGGTGGTGAATCGAGCCTCCAACTGTTTTCGGCAACCAGAAAGACTTTTCTAGGCAACGGGAGACATAGTCCTCCGAAAAATTCTGCTTCATTGTATAGCAGTTTACTTGTAGTTGCGGTGACAGTTGCGTTAGCAAAACAAACCAGCATCTAGCACAGCGGATTTCAGAACTCCCTTAAGTGGTTGGTGAAGTCCATAACGCAAGGCACCACTGGAAGTTACCTCGATCGTAATCCTGGATCAATTATCACAAAGCCTGTGGATGACAGATAAGATCAAACTCTTGGTGTAACGCTAAAATAAAACAGATGTGAAACTTTTGTGCTGGCTGAGTGGCACAATTTCCGTGTAGCGCCAGGCCACGTGCGATTATTTAAATATTTGTTTTCAAGCAAGATCGATCTCCGTAATCCTTTCGTTTTGTGTCTTTCGTTTAGCTGCGAACCTACCACCAGTAAGCTTATCTTCAATCAAATAATCCTGCTGATCATCCCGGATCACGCTTTTGATCGATACTTTCGTGGGTGTTAGAATCAACTCAACAATATAGTCTCCTCAAGATAATCCGACTAAACTATATCACTGAAATTCGAAATTAGCCTTTATCTCTAGCAAACATTCTTACATCGTGTTCAGTTATTTTCCCGGGTATGGGACAGATGTCACTGCTTACAGTTATTCTCATCTCTTGTGCCTGCAACCGATTTTTGACATGTGACTGCAGGCGATTTCCAACGCATATTAATAAATTTCCGCATGATCATAATTTGATACAGGCCGACTTGTGCATGCACGTGTGCTTTTTCGTGTTGCTATTTGCAGGACTTGATGTGGTTTTGTAATGAAGCTCCGGTCCATTCGTATATCGTTCATTTCCCTTGTTTCTTTTGTTTTAGGCATTTGGTTTATCCACGGCGTTGGTCGGTGTCTATCTTTGCCTGTCCTGTATGTGTCTGTTTCTGGTTCCAAACGCGCTTTTGCCGCACATTGTTATCGAGCAGTTTTTGCGGCTCACTTGGATTGAACATCGTCTGAATACAGTGCGCATAGAATTTTACGGTCTTTACGGTGCGTTTTATCTAGTTAGCTCAACAGGATACCTCTATATATGATCGGTTCTAAATGAAAGCCCACATGTTGCTACTCTTGATGCTGTTTCTTTGATTGTCATGGTGCATTTGCTTTCATGATTATTGTCTCAAGTAAAAATCTAAACACTTGCACGTTTCTCTTTATCCTCTGGACCCAGATTGATTTGCTCATTGAAAATTTCAGTGGTACAGCTTCCAAACACGTTGTTAGTATAATAATTCATCTTAACAACACCGGAATGTCTGGTATAGGTTCTGTCTTTTTGTCCGTGCCAATCTTCAACCCTTGATGAAGCAACAACAACAACAATGGCTCTTAGTGCGAATCCCATTCCCGCATGCCATAGGCGATATAAAGCTGTCGGCCTTATAGTTCATTTTTAAATGCACTTAATGCAATCCGTCAATCTCCACGCAAACTGGCCTCTTTGCTACACTCGGTGATCTGCAGGCGCGCTGAATTGATCCGTGCAATTGGTTCCTTCGGATTTTATTCATCACAAAGTTGATGCCTCTCGTAAATTCTTCGGTTATTGTCATTTCTGTATCTTTCATTAATGACGGGAACTGTGCGTATGCATTCAACGAGTTGGCGGAACGTGATTGACGAAACACCAGTACGTCGACTCTTGTTCACAGATCCTGTCAGATCTGATAATGTTGTTTTCCAAATTAAAACGGCAAAAATCCGATCGTTGACGAAAGTGTTTAACAGTGATGGTTACCTTTTTTAGATTCGTTGAAATCACCAAGATATCCTAGTATCAACATGTTGTTATAATTCTTCACTTCACTAGCAATCTTCACCAATATGGGGAGTAATTGAATTTGATTCGGTGTTCACTTCCCAAACTATCTGCTGCGCTCTACATGGGCTTTACTGAACCATCATCGCAAACCATTTAAAGCTTCTTCAAACTCCATTAGGTTCTGGAATTGCGCACCTGTAGTCCAAGTCCCTTGATCGCGTCCGACACTAACTAATCAAGTGTAACAGACAACTTCCAGTCTATAGGGCCCCTCTAATGAAACTACCGGAAGATTTTGTATAAATAGTTACTATCTCGGCCAGTGGCCTTATAAGTGCTTTTAATTGGAGTTAATACAATTATGACCTAACTGGGAGGACCCGTTGACGTAGCTCCTTCAGTCATGGAGCGGTTCGACAGAGATTTTGACCTCATGAGTGCGAGGATATTGGCTGTTTGCGCACCAGCATGCTACCGGGGATACGGTGGTTATAAATATTCAGTCACAGTGGACTCAACAAAGGGTTTACATTTTATGAGGTGACGGTTCATCTCAATTGGCAATGAGAAATTTGTAACTCAAACGACAAGCTTATTGAACAGACCTAATGCAAATCGACGATCTGAAATGTAATCAGCAGAACTTTTATAAAACCACTAAAGTGTGCATTTGCTAAGAAGATCCTCAATGGACATGAATTTATGTTATCTTGAACTCTGAGGTGATCACGTAGAATAACTGGTGATCTAATTGGTGATCATGTGTTTCAATATCACCATCGTCGCTCAGTTTAGAGGACGAAGTTATTACTTTGTCTATGGTACCATTGCTGCAATATCAGCAAGTTTTCAGTTTCTCCGTAAATTCGATTTTCTGTCAGGGTTTGCAATTATCCCAAGTGTTCTTGCTAACCCTTAAGGTTATTGTGTACGCCCTTTGCATGGTACTCTTGCGTTGAGTATACCTTAGTAAACAGTCATTTCCCGGTCTTTCTATTCTATTTTGCCTGCTGAATAGACAGTTACATAAAACGGAATTATGCAGGTGTAAATCTTTATCACGGGACATTCCATCGAACATCTCATTAGTCTTTACACCTCTAATGACCATGAGGTTTTTTCGACTCTTTTATTCGAAACCTAGATATCCTCATTCTAATCGCTTGGATCTTTGGAACGCTCATATTCGGATTACTTACCTTATGTTTAATTCGGTTGCAAGACGCGCGTGAGCTTGCCGAAGCTCAGCGTGCCCGACCTTTTTCGTTCAGACCGTGTTCCGAAGGTCAGTCGGTCACAGCTGCACCCACCGCCAGTGGTTCGGCCTTCTGGAATGAAGTGGCTAATCTATCGAATGCATCTTGGTTCTTACCCGGTCGTACTACTCCAGCTATGGGTGGTGGTTTACCATTGAACAATGCGGTCAATGAAAACATGGCTACACCGATGGGTAATTCGTTATCACAATTCAGTATCTCTGAGGGTCCAGATGCCCAAGGAACCGGCTTGGTGGAATCGCTTACTGTTTTGGGTTCACGGGTGCCCACGGAACGTACTCAGTTGCTCCCAGGGTAAGGTTCTGTTTTATCTGTCCGGACTGCTATTTGTCGTTCACGGGATGCAATGATTTCCGTAGCCCTCTGTTGCCAAGGCCCGGTCGACTATAATTAGTGTAGTTACACGGCTGTCCTTGATTACAGTGTATTCTCGTAAATTAGTTCGATTCTTCCTTTCCAGCGAACTTTCAATTCCTTTTGAGGAAAATTTATCGACCGTCTATAAGTACTTACATGAGGCTTCATTGTAATAGACCCCATGAGTTTCCAACTTGTGTTTTGAACTCCATGCATGGAAACAATATCTTGACAACGCAATGTCTGATGGCCGGCGATGGTCAGGCGGATGAGGTTGTGGCGTTTGGACTTGAAGGTCGCGGGTTCGAATTCTCCCACTGCAGGTCAACTTACCCACTTGTCAGCCCTCTGTTGGCCGCGGCCCCCTTCCTGGAAAATGGTGTACATTGATATTTCATTCATAAAGAAAGTAAAAGATTGAAAAAATTTGAAGTTGATCTGTGATAAGTTATCGCTATTTGTCAGTCGACGGATTTAGTGACTAACAGCTGAAAGCCGAGAAGTGTCGCTCTCTAAACTTAACCATTGAGTTTTTTTTTAATCCTGAATCGTTTGAGAATCAGCCATTCCTTTTCATCGACAATATAACCGATTTATGCTGGATGCTCTGTGCTATTTTGACATTGTAGCTTACCAGCGGAATTTTCCCACTTGTTACGGTATAGAAATTAACAAGTTGTGTAAATGTCTGTTTAACTTTCTTTTCTCTGTTCCTAATATTGCGTTGGTATTCGTGCCCAATTCTAAAGGTACCGTGATGTCAGTAGCCAGAGGATTGAGCAGAGTGATTACGAATCTTTATTTTGTCTTCTAATAATGACGAAAGTATCCACGAAATACTAGATGCGATCCTGCCTTGATTTTTGTTAACAACGATGCTTTCATTTTGCAGATATAATTGCTTCATCTGTCCGAATGATCATTGTCAGCTATATTGACATTTCCAGATTGTTTCGTTCATGGTAAATGAGCAGATGGGCTTGGTCTTTTTTATGAATCTAATACCACAGTTTGAGCTCTTACCTTTAGGTACACCATCATGCACATGCGCCATCAAATTTGGACCGTTATACCAGAGATCCTCAAGTGTATTAAGCATTTCCCACCTTTGAGGTATGGTATTTATCTGAGTTCCGCCGGTTACGTTTGTAGTAGCAAGCCTTTGGCTGTCATCGAGCTCGTTACTATGCTTGACCTGGTGGTACGTTGCGTAGTTCTGTGTTACCCCAAGTTTTAGGCACGTGGCTGCCAGCCGCACAGTGCTGTGTTCCCAAGTATCTACGGCGTGTGCCCTTTTCGAAGTGCTCATGTTTCGTGCTTGTAACACAAAACAATAATCATCAGTTATTTGTTAACAGTATTATCTAGTCTCCAGCTTAATAGCCTGCTCTTTCTGTAGCGAGAGAACCGTCGTTTGTAGCTACATTATCATCACTTTAGCCACTGTTCACTGCAAATTTGATCTAATCAACATTCGCCCACAGTGGTTGATGTTATATACACACACACACACACCATCGGCATTCACCTTACAAATTCCACCAGTCACCCTACTAGTTCACACAGTTCTTCAGTCCATCACCGTACTGGATTGCAAGCAGTACTTCTTCGATACCCATTCGGTCGCTTTTAGTTTGTTTTCTTGCCTAGATATCAGCTTTCACGGATGAATAGTATTTGTTTAGTGAATCGTCACATTTCGCACACTCCGAGTACCTTAAACCAGTCCACAACACTGATCATGGGTCATTCGGTCGTTCTTAGAAGTTATTAATTCTGCCCCACTTTATGAGCAGTTATTACCGTTTTTTCTGAACAGTTTTTGACAATGAGCGATCGTCATAGACCACAAAATAACAGACTTCGTTGTTTTATGTCTCTCTGCTTAGTCGCGGAGTCCAGAAACTTACTCACAGTAAACTGTAGTTGTGGTAGGATCTCAGAATGCGGGATAAGCCAACACTATCACTTACCCAGTCTTCAAATTCTGCCATCGGTTTTTCATTCTCCCGTTACACAGTTACTTCGATAGTTAGGGCTAGCTAATGCTTGACGGTGTCCGTGCATGTCACAACAATTCCTGCTTCGGTTGTTAGCCATTCCTCGATCGATAGGTCAGCGCATTTCAGCACCAGTTACCTTCTGTAGCTTTTTGGAAGAAAGCAAACAACAACAAATCAGATTTTCGTTACTCTCAAGGGGATCTCTCCCGGACATTGTGCCATGGTTAAAGAACTGTCTACCTTGAGCGGGGAAGGAATCAGTTCTCAGGACCAAGTAGTGCCGAGTGGCTTTCATCATAGTAAATGTTTGATGTACTTCATCTGTGAACTCTGTGAGCAACCTTCAATAACGAGTAAATTTTTCTACCGCCTTATCCTCTCAGACACGATTACATTCATTTCAAGTGCTCGAAATGTAAGGCAATAAGAATAGATACCAAATCAGGCTTTTTTGGACTGCTCATCCATTATCCTCTCTTTATTGGCCACTTCTCTCCCAAGAGGATATTTTAATTAAATCAAAAACACAGATAAAGGTTTCAGCACAATCACGAGGTTCTGATCGCTAAGCTCAACCATCAGAACCCCATGGGGGCCAACAACCTAAGCTATGACAAACACAAATTTTCAGATCCATTGAGACCGGAACAATCGGCTAATTGTAAGAACTTGAAAGAAGTTTTGTCTGTAGGCAGTGACACAAACTGTATGACTGGGTGCCGGGACAATCGGCTAACGGTCGACACCTAGAAGTTTAGCCAGCCGTATAAACCGCAACGATCGTCTAGTCGTAGAGGCCAGAGGAGTTGAACACCCTTGACTTATGTGCAGTCTAATTTACTACGATTGGCCGAATTGACGAAAGTGCGAGGCGTTCGGATTGATTGTAGACCCAAAACTGTTAGCTGACTGAACATAGCATCCTTCTGAATAACAAATGGTTAGTCCAACAAGGTCCTTGCCTCGTTCGTATGTCCCCAAGACACACAGTACGCGGTTGGAGGCAGCGTAATAAATTAAATAATAAAATCACGTTTATCATTTATCATGGATAGCCAGTCGAGCAACCAAGGGTAACCAGAAAGAAGCAAGTCAACAAGGCAAGACAGAAATAGGTTAGTTGATCTGGGAGATGTAGTCGTAATCAGCGCAACAGGCAACCAGTGAAACTGGCAAAAAATGTAGTACATGCAGTCTAGCCAAGAGCCAAGTCGGAGCAGAGCAGCAAGCGTCAGCCTGACAAAAACAAACTATGTGGGTAAACGGGGCTTGCAAATCAATGAAGCGCTTTTTCTGGGAAAGAGGAATCAATGAACAGCTTTCAAAGTAATCAGAATCAGAAAGGGTGCACGCCAGGCACACTTTAGTCAAACAGATAAAGAGACAATCATCATCACCTTAAGCGAATCACGACGCAACAGATATACATTGATAGATCTACAGAGCAGATTTGGAGCTTGCAAGGGCGAGTTGGCCGCGCCATCAGCAGATCATCGTTAAACCCATTGGGCAGTTCGCTTGTGAATTCGTACGCATGCTTGAACGGGCGTGGTTATGTGCACGCGAGCGTTTGTATGGTGGAAATGGAAAAACCCACTATAAAAAATCCAATCTAAAATGTTTTTGTACAATATATCTAGGATCATTTTGGTGCATCACTACACGCATATAATGCAGTCGGCGTGTCGCTTTATGTAGTTGACAAAATAACCATTGAAAACTATCAGAACTGGGGTAAATTGAATCGCAGAACGAGAGTGATAACGAACAGGTAAGGAGTTAAATGAGGACTTTCCCCAATAAAGCCAAAGGGATAACCTATTTTCTTGCACACAGTATGCAGTGTTTGTAACTGAAACTGGGTAGTGTCTCGGTGAATCCCGGTTTTGCTTTGGAAAATTAGATTCAGTTATATAACTGAATCCCGGTTTTGTTGTCTGTGGTCTTTCGCATGAACTTAAATGATTTGCCGAGGTTGATTCATCGTTTCTACTAAATCAGACCCCATTAACTTGGGCTTATTGAACAACGTCGTCGCCGCCAACTGAATGGTTCGTTGAAAAATGTTCAGTCATTCAGTGACGCAACTCTTTTATTTCGCTGCCTATGTCGATGACTTAGTGTCTACATGTGAGTTGGTAGACATGGTTTGGAGTGTGCCTTCCACTGGATTTTCTGGTATCTGTGTGGCGGTGAAAATGATGGTCGGCTTGTCAGCCTAGTACATGCATCCATTTACTGAATTCAGGCTTACTAGCCTGTTTCTGGACGTCTACACACCTGAAGGAAAGTCATCCACTTGCCACCTTGACCCATCTTCCAATCATTACCCGCACCTTGACGCGGTGAAACGATTTGCTTGCCTCCGTCCCCCAGAAATCTAGACAGGATGGCTTGTTTCGAGCCAGAGATCTAATCATGCCTGGAAGGTCAATGGATAGGGCCTGACGAAATGGTCTCCTGATCCTCCAGGTTGGGGGTTGATTTGAGCTGGTAACTCAATCGGAAAAACAAATGGAAGAATAATTGGTCCAAGTAAATGGGCGTCCGCTCACCCACTCTCCGCTGTCATACGGACAAATTCTTGCTGGAAGCCCTGACGGTCCTCCTGCTTAGTGGCTGGATTCCTTAGAAGTACCTGTCCACCAGTTCCCTGAGTTACCCATTGGTAATTTCACATTCCATTGGTTGTCGCGCAGAATAATCAGGATCGCCTTACCTATTGCTTTGAGCATTGTGAATGGTGATAACTACGTCCCTGCTCAGAGTTTCCGAACTGGACTATCATCCCACTGTCTTGGAAGCGTGACCTTTGAATCAGTGGTTCCAGGTACACTTTATGAACTAGAATTTCTGACTTCTTTATCGAAATTTACCGTTTAGCTGGACAGTATCGGTCATTGTTATCATGATCAATGTTAAAGCGTGTAAAGCTCGATTTACAATCAAGAATGCACTTCTAGTTGAATAAGGTCAGTACTGGTAGCTTGAGCCATTTCGTGATGCCCCTATGCGATTGTGTCCATTCGGGCATGCATCTTTGTTTGTACGCTTCGAATAAAAACTAAACTGACGCAATACGTGACCATAATTCGCTTTTCAATCTCCTATTTGGTCAGAGATGGGACACGGAGGATTGACAATATGGTCACCACGTGCATATGGCCTAACTCCATCTGTATATACGTGGGCTACACGAGGCGCCCGACACTGCACCAAAAACCGGGTAATAAAATGAGGGTTGATAAAGTGTCTCGTTAAATACCGTCTTCCGTGAAGAACGCCGTTTGGGTAGACTTGTTCCACGAGGTTGGGGCTCATTTCACTTGAATCGGGAACGTCTTCTGATATCGCATATGCCATCGATTAACCACTGAGTGGTCCTTTTTAGGGTCACCTTAATCTGACTTGTTGCTTTTGAATTTTCATACTTAAATAAGACAAGGTGGTGAATAGTGAACTGACTAACTTTTGGTTGGTGGATTATGTGCAGGGTGATCACAATCACAATAGTTGTAATCCTCGCGGTTAAAATAAACTCGAGTTAATAGATGCAGAATTTCGCAAGCATTTTGTTGATAGCTAGCTCCAAACTCTACGATGAAGTATATATATATATATATATTGTATATATATCGGATTGAAAACAAGCGCGGTGCGAACGCAGCAACATATAAATGGAACTGCGGAAGGGGGGCAAACAGGGAAAACATTAATAATAATAATAATAATAATAATAATAATAGTGATAATACTAATAATGAAATAACGAGCCAACCGTTTTTTTTGTACTTTCATCTTACAAATTTTATTTTTTGGTTATTTTCGGATTATTTTTAAAGGGGATGAGTTCTGCAGACAGGCCACACTGCATTCACACCTTTGACTTCGGTTCTGAGCTATATCTCCCAGCGTCTCCCACCAACAACAGTCCTCATATCTTGGGCCCTAACCAGGAAAGCGTGAAGCACTAACTGAGGCCCAAGCTGAAGCTAACTTCTTCATACCTCTATGGAAAGTCATAACCTGACCTGACCGTCGCTTCGCTTCTTTCAGCCCTGCCCACCACGTGCAGAAAGAGCACGAAAAGTTAGACGATGGGCAAGCATACGAAGTACATGTCCAAACCACCGAAGGCGATGTAGAGCGATTATCTCAGTCATAGGACAACTGTCTGCGCCCAACACTTGATCACGCATCTCGTCATTGCTCATCGGATGCTCCCACCAAACTCGAGTAGTGCTTCGGAGACGTCGGTGGTCAAAAACAGAAAGTTGTTGGCCACCCTCAACGAGGAGAGACCAAGTCTCCCAACCGCAATGCAGAACACTGCGAACTACAGCACTGCACAAGATCCCCTTGAGAGAAGGCCGGATGTCATGGTGGCGCCACAATTGTCACAGGATCGCGAAAGCTGCTCTGGCTTTCGCAGTTCGTGATGTGACCTCGTTTCCAATACCTCCGTCAGGTGTGATCAGGCTCCCGAAATACTTGAAGTTACTGACTACCTCTAACTGATCACAAATGGTGAGTGCAGGTACAGGCCCTTGTCAGTCTTGGAGCACTGCCTTGTATTTTGAAGGTGCCAAACACACCGTACCTATATTTTACTGTATAATGGACGCACGACCCGCTGGACCCTGCAGAAGATTGCCCCATTGTAACGGTATATATATATATATATCGACATGACCTTTTATCTGATAGCGAGCATGGGTATACGCAGAGGCAGTTTAACCTTAAGGTTATTTCACCCTGAAATCTCTTATTATGGCTCGTTTGCTCCCGTCCTAACTAACCCAAACTGTAAATTCTGATTTTGTGAACTGCAAAACTGTGCAAGTTTGGTCAAGTAGCTTTCAGTCATAAATATTCCATAGATGTTTGTCCAGGGTATTAGTAATTTTATTAATGGTTTTAATTTTTCAAAGTAATTGGTGAGTTAATTTTTTTTTCCTGTACCAGGTTTAACCGGGTTTCATACGGTGGTCTTTCAACTACAACTCAGCAATCGTTAATGCCTTTGAGTCGTGTGCAGTTGGCCGCAGCCAATACTGCTCGACTGCCTGGTAGCTCATTTCGTCTGCTTGGGTCTTCGCAAGGGCGATCGATACCAACTTCGGAAGTGGACGACCAAAAGACACTGATGGAATCGTCTAATAATGAGTCTTGATGCTTAAAGAACTAGACAGCCTTCTGTCACTCTGCGACGTTTATTTTGATCCAGTTGTTTCAACTATGAGCTTTCTGATGACGCATGGGCATTTCCATTTTCACGACTATATTGAATGAGAATTCTGCATGTGATCAAACTCAAACTGGTTTCACACCAAAATGTTTTCCAATTATTTCTTCGATTTTCGTATATTTGATTTCATCTTGGCATATATCTAACGTAAAATCTTTAAGTACCATTATTTGACAAATTAACTTTGACAGTATTTTCCACTGTTTAATAAATAATAAAATCATGTGTATTATCCATTCGTCGTTTTGCTAGATCGATTCCGGATCCGGCTTTGGCTTTTCTATTCTTCATTTTAATGAATCGAAGGGCGAATTCCGTGACTCATCATTCCTATGTAAATAATTCAGCATCTTGATCCCCGGGTGACAGCGACAAATTGCCACTATTACCAGAGTAAGCTCGTGCAAGACTAATGATTGTGCCAACCAAAACAGAAACTATCTTTTCCAACATCCGGAAACAGTTATATAGGGTTATGTTTGTGAATTAGTTAGCCCTGTGCCCATATTTTCGTGCACGCTATGCATAGTAATTTCCCAATCACGACGGGCTTCACGCTCCCGGTAGATAACTGATGCACTAAGATTTTTATAGTGATTACGTTGAAAGTAGCCTTGTGAATTTTGGGGGTCCTATCAGGTAAAGATTGGATGTGCACCCGCACTATTACTGTTTATGAGGAAAGTATAACAGTGATCAGGGGCCGTTTTATCACGCACTCTTCGCCCACGACGTTACCACCATATGGACACAACCATTCAGAATCAGTTTCGGTTGAAAAACGAGGTAAGGACGATAGCATACAGTTTAACTGTGGACTGCATGTATTTATCGCGCCCATTAATTTTCACGTCGACACGACAGTGTCTACTGTAGTTCAATGTTCGAGCGCCGTGAAGTGGGCTTTTTATCCCAGACGTGTTTGATACTAACTTGGATCCGAATCTCAGCATGAGCCGGAAAAATTTATTTGTAAACGCTACTGGTAACAAAGTATAGACTAAAAAGATCGCAAACTTCCTTGTGCGCACGAAAAAGCGCCATTTGATAAACCATGTGAATGTTTTCTTTGGACGTGACAAGGGCGTTAAATATATGGATGGATGAACAAAATTTCCCCGGAAGCACACGACCGGTTATGCGGTTATAGTCACCCTTCGGGTATGCGTACTCGGTAATCTGTCCGGCCAACCCTATACTAGTGAGAAACTTAGAAAGGAGCGCACTAGTATAGGGATGGTTGGACAGAAGAATACCGGATACACATACCTGAAGAGCGACAATAACTGCGAAACCGGTCGTGTGCTTCCGGGGGAATTTGTTCATCCATCCATGTCTGAAACCTACTACTGAGATGAAAAACTAATACTTCCGTGTCTTGTGTCCTCTTTCTGAAGGTCAGCTTTACTTGACCGACGAATCACCGCGTGATTCTTGAATGGACTCATCATCCATTCACGCTCATAACGATTCTAGTGAGGGCGTTAAATGGTTTTCGAATCCAGTATAGTGACAGTCATATAGACGGCACTGACACGGAGGAATTTATTTGAGGGATGACTAAGTTGTAGAGTGTCGCGCGAGGTCATAGCAATTGAGATTTGATTTTTTGCGACTGTTGGTCATCTAGTCGGTTCAAGCCAGCGTACCTACTGTTATTGGTGATCATTTCATTTAATATGCATTTTCGGAGGATCTGCTTGATAATTTGTGGAATGTTGTAGATCAAAAACATCAGTGAGTCTCAGTAAGATTGGAAGATCTTTTTGAAGGCGAAATCTTTGTATTGACGGTGGGCGTTACTTCATTGACTGACTTCGTTATTTCCGGGGCTTTAATCAGAATTAACTTTGGCCCGGCCTATTGAACTCAAAAGGATGGGTGGCAAGAGAGTCCGCTGATCATTTACAATGGGACAAATATCAGTGTTTGATTTTCTGTGTATCAAAAGGACTATGTGTAAAGATGAGGCCGCACATCTCAACTTTGTCTTCAAATAAGTCATCTGCTTTCTGGCTCTTTTAGTCGTACACTACGGGTTGCTTTCAAAGACGAACAACCAAGTTTTCAGCTGATTCTTTGAGGCAGATCCATCAAAGTTGTATATGGGACAAACATATTGAACTTACTCTTTTGGTAATGCTTCCCTGGACGCTCGTTTTGTCAGTGGACATTTGCTTTGTTTTTCCACCACGCCTTAGTCATTTAGGTGATTTGTGAGTTGCATAGACTTTTTGTTAGGAAGCAATGCGGAAGCTGCATGTACTTTTCTTGACGGGCTCAGGTGAACAATAACATATTTGTTAGTTGGATACTACCTTTTGATTTCAAGTTGCCTTCAAATTATTTGGGTTCGACGATAACAGATTGTTCTTAGACTCTGACAGGAGGCTCTTCAAGTGAAGCAATTTAGGATAGAATGCAGATATGAACACCAACGTCATCACGATTGTTCAAATTGAATATAACTAATACGAAAACGCTTCCCAATGAGCGACATTTTGCCAACGTATTTTAGCAAAATCCATGTTACACGTGATATTATTGGCTCTTCGGCTACGTTCATTTTTAGAGTTTGTTTATAACGTTGTCACTAGGGAGTATTAAATAACAATGCTAACAAAATTGAGTACCAACCGTGAAGCCATGCTGAACTTCAAATGTTTTCAAGTATAATGGCTGCACTTTTCGGAGCAGTACCGAGATGTTTCAGGGAGTTTCGGCAGTGAACATTAAGTAACACATTCTTACCACATAAAACTGGTGAAAAGGTGAGCTACCTTTGGAGTCCCTCGCAACTCTGTAGATTGACGTTACCCTATGCTCAATGACCAAGCACGGTTACTGTAGTTAGTAACATTGACTCCTCTCTTTAAACGTTTTGGGTCAACAAAAGCCTGGCAAATGGTGAACGTATATTTTATCTTATTGTTTCACTTTCCTAATAGGAATATGTACATGACATGGTAGGAAACGATAGTTCAACATACGGAACAAGTTCGCAATGCAACTTTGAACGATATTCGCCTCATCTGTTTCATTCTTCATTGTTGTTTTCGTTTGTAATGTTTGCTGCTGGTGAATTCGGTGAGATGATGTTTGGAGATGATTTTCGCCCCTCAGCAGTCCTTGTGACTAAATTCTGACCAAATAGGGACGAGTAATAACTGTCACTGAGTGATGGAGCCACACTTTGTGTTCTCAAATACTGTAGAGGTAACTGAAGAGCTGCCGCTTTGAGGGCAAAAGGGGAATTAGTAGAGCAGAAGCGTTCACTCATCAGTTATCTTTTGCATGGTTCTATCTTTTTGTGATCTAGAATTAATACGAAATCAATGTACTGAGGTAGAGTTCTGTTAAGATTAAAAATACAAATGAACTCCCCGGAAAAAACAAGCAATATCGGCCAAGAATACATGTTGTCTAGGGACCTGCTTAGTATACTTACATTTTGGGTAAGTCGCATTTGTGGGTGATGATACTTTATGTTTGTATGAGATCGAACGAATACTGGTTGAACATTCAGCGACGTGTCAGACCGGTGGCGTCTTCGTTATAGTGGATAAAATGGTAGCCTCAAAATGGAATGGCCCTTCACTAGATTGATTTGTCCTTTTTCACAGCAGTTTTTCACTTTCCTCTAAATAACTATTGGAACGCGGTGGGTTCCTTAACATCTGCTGAGTCAGTTAACCTCACTTTGATAAAATAGTCCTGTTGCATATGTCAGACTGCCTCCTGGATTTGCATGAGGCGATCCAAACAGGCTGAAAATACTTGCGAAACCCCATATTATGCCAAGTTCGAAATTCCTTGGCCTTAGCCATCTTTTCTTCAGATTGGCCGCCTTTTTTACAAGCCTTTCACTCAGAAAATTATAGTGGCGTTGGTTTTCTTTTTTGAGGGGGAAGTCGTGTATTTCCGGACATCATTTCCATCATGGTCTACTCTGATCCTTTGCGTTGTTTCTACGCCATTTTTTTGTTGCATCCGTTTTACCGTACAAGGTCTTGTACGGCCCCGCTCTTGCCTTGCTTTCGAGAACTTTCGGATTCAAATCGGGCATGCTACTACGCTACTTCCGCTGCTGTTTGATTCTGCATGTACCATGTTATTAATACTACTTCGGCACCACGATATACGCAATACACTTATCGCATATGATTGTTAAATCGAGTCTTCTATACTGTATTGATTGGGGATATTTTGTCAACATCGACTTCAGAACCCGACGAGAAACACGTCTGGAGTCGAATGTGAGGTTGCTTTTTGAACATATATCTCCAAGCAGTTTTTTGTGAACGTTTCCTTAATGAATTTCACTTTTTCCGCCTATTTCATCTTAATATGCCCGGTCGTTTGATTTTTTCCCTCAACAATGCTTTTCTAATCCATATTGACGCTAACACGGCCAGTCATTTGCGGCATCAATTGAGATCTGATTCTAAACTTATTTTCAGTGTTTTCTTTCAAGGCTAAAGCCACCGATCGAACCTCGACAAGCTGTTCATGTTACTGCGTTTACTTTGACTTGCGGACCGCCGCCCTAACCGTGAGAAGTGAACATTATTCGTATTTATACTTTCGTGATTTGTGTACCCAAAAACTCACTGCGTATGTCCATTTGTCTTTGGATTAACTGCTGCAGCAAAATTGGATTTAGCATAGGCCTTCCAAATAGTTGAGCTGTTTGTGGGTGGTAATAAAACATCAGCGGTTTTACTGGCCTTGGTGCAAGGTTGTACCCCATTCCGAATCCAAAAGTAGTTCCGAAAGCTTGCTCCGGTGATCGCAGGTAGAAAGGTAAATCAAATTGTGATCTCGGATTGGTCATGTGGAGGGAATTTTGTGTTTCGGTAACACTACCTTGAATAGTTTGTTCTGAATTTGATTCTTCGCATGAGTATTGTTTGTTTGATACCTGGTCGCTAACCAACCTTTCGTTACCTGCGTTGCTCTCTTCGAGATGGAATTTATAGAAAACGTCAGGTCCTTACTTGTGGGATTCCTACGGCCCTCAGCCGATTCAGTTTGAGTAGCTCCGTCGAGGTTTTGGTTAATGCATGCATTAGCGGAGGCCGCGTTTGTCTGAAATAGGTGAAGTCGCATGAGTGGAAACAAACCATTGCTTTGAACCATCGTAACGCCTGTTGGGATGAAAATATACAGGTGCTTCGAACTTACATTGTGCCCTAGCGGTCCGGATGCTATCACTTGTCTCTGGTAAGATGCTGTTAAAGGGTTGCATGGAGTCCGCGTCGTGGTATCCTTCTGAATAAGATCAGTTTCCCGATTACCTGAGGGTTCCCCGAACTTAATTGTCTGACTTCGACGCTGCTGATCCACACCTTCTAAAACAATGTTGGAAACAGCGGGATCACCGCATTGTGAATTTCCAGTGTGATTATCTGATGTGTTATTTTTATGTTTCTCAGAGCCCTTGGGACGCTGTGTGTAACGCTGGCAAATTACTGCTCTTACCGTATATTTGTTAGTTTCTGTTGTCTTTCCACCCACCAGTCCAAGAAGCTTGTAGTAGGCGCTCATGTCTCCTGATGGTTGTGCATCCACATGGGTAATTTTAAGTTTTGATTCGATCTCGCGCAAGGTCTTTATGTTAGGCGGTCGATCCCCTTGAAAGTAACTAAATTTCGGTTTAGTCGGTATACCTCTTGGTATTCCAACATGTTCCGAAGTCAAATGTGCTGAGTTACTTCGTGTTTCAAAATCTCGCCCTGGGATATATCGCTTTAAAATAAGCAGATCAAACCTGTTTGCTGATCACCACTTGCACTTTCACATATTCGTCGTGGTCCTGCGCGAGTTATAACAGTTAACTTCACTTACCTGGTTGGCGCTTAAGCAATGAGTTAGCCAACAGGTCATTTTCTTTTTCATCCTCATCATACACACGTCTCACAAAATGAGCAGACTTCTGTAATCCGCCTGAATGTACGTTTATTTCTTGGAGGTCCACTTCTTCCTCTACATCCTGCGGTCCGTAAACAAACCATTCTGGTTCATTTTGTTTATATCGCATGGACTTGGCCCGTGCACGAACAGACGTAAACATATCGGGGTGATCGTAAAATCCTTTACTTAAATTGTTCTGCATTACCACTGCGTCATCTTTTAAGGCACAAGCTGACACTATGGCATCATCGTAATATCTGATTGCTTCCCATTCGTTTAAAATACGATTTTGGCCGTCGCTGGAGTCATTATTCCCACTGGCATATGCTTTCCTTTCTTGTAGACGCCTATGTACAAAATACTGTGGACTTCGGCCGATTCTGCTTTTTGAAAATCTCTTGTCTAGCATTGGAGGCCATTTCTGAGCAGTAGGTGTGTATCGGTAGCTTAGCAACTGCGCCTAGAAAAGTTATGTGACCATGAATGAAACGCACCCTTGTATATATCCTTCTAGTTCCACTTCTCTGAGGCACTTCAACAAGTGACTTTATTGCGCCATCAATCCAGCTGAGTTGCGACATCGGGCCCTAACGACAAATCGATAACAGTTTGAAAGTTCGCTCCGGCTTTCTAGGCGTTTTCATTACGCGCAGCTCGTTCAAACATCGGGCCAGGTATTGGAATATTGGCAGGTTCCGGGTCGATGAGCTTTTTTCCGGGGTCTCGGATTTTTTTGCATAAGGGTTGTTGGATGAGCACCGAGTTGGGAGAGGGGACGTATCTACACTGTGACCCCGTGCGGAGTCAGCGGTGTCTATATCAAACTAGATAGGCAACTAAATGCGGAGAGGTATAACCGTTCGCTCTACGTTTTTTTCTCTGCTGGTTTGGCCAAACTTCCTAAGCAGCACAAGGGGCATTCTGGTATCCTCCCCCTACCCGAAAATGGCCACTCGAATACCGTCCCAGTATTACGCTTCCCATGGACATGCTGCGCCTGAAATGCCACTTAAACCTATGGCATTTGAGACCATCAGTTAACCCAAGGTCTTCATCATGGACAAAACTACCTTATTATGCTCTCAGCAATAAAAGGTCCATATTTTGGCCTCCGCTCAAAAAACGCCGAAAATTTTCAATGGAAATACATGGTAGTCAGTATTTGACTTGCATTGCTATGTTACCGTCCAAATGTTTGTTTAAGCTGATCAAAGTTCTCATGGCGCTGGATCTATATGTTTGCAGTTTTGTTTTATTTTCCGTCTGCTGTGCAGCTCAATATAGGCGGTTAAGAAAAATGATGATTGATTTATTCCAGCCAGATGAATTTGCTGCTGATTTTTTAGCGGTTAAGCCTGTGAAACCTACTAAGGCTCACCTGCATGGATATTCTGTTCTACGAAATCGAAGAGCGTAAAAGCAATGGCAAAGCAGGTACGTGTAAACGAAATCCCTTCGACACCCGAGGATACATAAGTAATTCTGAATGCTGCTAATATCAGCGTCTATCTTCGGTCGAATGCAGTGGTTAACCCTTTGTATTTCCGGGAGTGGTGAGGTTTCTTTCTTTATCAGTTGTTAGCATAAGTGAATTAGTGAAAGGTAAAAAGACGATGATCTTGGTTCAACTCATGAATATGAGCTATTTTTCCGCGCAATACTTCAATTTCAACTGATAAAATGAGTGGATTCTTTGTTAGAGAGGACGCCTTCAGCGGGATCCTTAGCAAGGGACGCAGCCATTCAAGGAAACATATGCATTAGGGCACCGGTCATGTCATGTCGCCATAGCAAACTCAATTTCAATGTTCCCGTTGATCTCAGGACATTTTTGCGACACTATATGAGAACGCCGTAACCACTCTTATCACTTCCGAAGATTGCTTCCAGAATTTCGGAGATAACGGCGGCACCCGTTCATGGTATCATCGATTTGCAAATCGGCCTCTAAGGTCTTCATATTTAGGGACTCAGTGCAGCAACTGAAGGCAATTTCAGATCACAATGTAAGACCAGTGTCATCAGAATTTTTCCCAGGGCTTTTTGGTGGCAATTCGAACAGGTTTCTTATCAAAAAGTAAAATCCAAATGAATGGTCAATCAACTGTCGCTCTGTCTTGAACAAATATGGTGATCACCTAGTTTGCACGACCCACACTAGATCCTTCCTGAAGTTTGGCGCCCTTATTTGATTCAATATGGCGATCTCGGCCTAGTTACCTTTGAAAATATTTATCTTTCTCTTACCAAATATTTAACAGATGTACCGGTCTCCATATCTTGACTTAATGGCGCGCATCATCCCAAACACACCCGCTATTGTTTGGTTGACTCAAGCGTGGCTTAACCTTTCTCCGAAAAATGGCCAGTCGCTTAGTAGCCACGTCGGCCAGGATAAATTATGCTGAGATATTTGCCCACTCATGGGGACATATGTAGAACGGATTGTCCTAAAGCGAATCTCATATCACGCTTGCACGCCCCCAACCGTCGTGACCACCCATGCGTCACTCTTACTCGGCTGCGTACGATCGCAATACTGGCAACTCTGACAATTGACCGGTACAAGAAAACGACAGTCGAGAGCGATAGCAGGTTGACTATGTTTAGACGGGAGCGTGCGAGCGAAGCGTGCGTGAGTTGCGCGCAAGTGGCGACCGCGCTTGGTGGTCATTGTTCAGTTAAACAAGTTATCTGGAGGAATAAATCCAAGTTTCGCTGCAGAGGCTTCCTCCTAGAAGACCGTCGGAGAAGGGCTTCGATTTAGACCATATAGAACGAGCCTGAAGCTGAGAGATGTTTTGGAACTCGACATTAATCGCTAATCGGAAAATTTGCCGTTCTCCTGGTGGTCCCGTGGGTGGTAATTGTTGGCAGCTGACCGTGCGCCGGACAACGAACCCAAAAACACCATAGGAGGTGAACATAGGAGGTGCGATCCCCCGGCCTAGCTTCGCCCGTGCACCGCTGCAACCGAGCTGCTCGCCCGACGTGCGTCGGTCAATACGGTGGACCTGACCGCGTCCAACACCCACGGGATTCACCATCTACCCGAATCTCCGCCATGCAGAGTTGATTTAGTGCCTGACCTCGGGTTCTGCTCGTTCTCCGGCGCGTGCATGATGTCCACCATGAGACATGTTTTTCGTGTCGGAGTCTGTAGAATTGCATCGGCACCGGGCTTTCTCGTAGAGAAGTTAAGAAAAAACAAACTGGTGGAAACGGTGTTCGTGAGCACCGGTGCATGTTCCGCAGGGTGACGGGCACCTAACATCGGTCGTTGCAGCCCTTGTCTGTTTAACATAGGGTTGCATGCCCATTAGCGCATAATTTATCGCAACAAACATGTCATTCTATTGGGCACCGATATGCACTTACGACAGGAAATTATTCAGCCATCTGATGTAAAGATGGCAACAAAATCAGAAAACCGAGCAGGTTGTCTTATCTAGCGGCCGCTACGACTACTTCGCATACCCGGACATTCGGGTGTGATCTGCGGTGTCGTGGCTTCAGCCTCACCAGCAGGCTCAACGAGCGGCATTGGTATTGGCTGGGCTTGGCCAGGTTGATGGGACTCAGCAGATAGAAGGAGCCCGTCATTAGATCTGCATTTCATGGTGGCAGGTGTAAGGCGATCGATAGGAACCTTGTCGTGTCGGCCGGCAATGTCCAAAATGAACGTTTTAGGACCACGTCCCACCACGCGAAACGGACAGCTAAACGGGGTTGCAGTGGTGGTCGGACACCATCAACACGCACGAAAACGTGATTTGAAGTGCTCAATGCGGTTGGAATAAGAACCGAAGGTCGTTGATCCTGCGATGGATTGGCGCGACGCGTTTGCACGTGTTGTGCGCGATGTTTCGCATAGTCGCCGTAGTTGAAATGCGTGCATCTCGACGGGGACACTAGTTTATCGAGGAAGCGGTGTGTGCGACCAAACACAAGCTCGTTTGGTGTAGTGCGCGTTTCTTCCGTAACAGAACAACGCAGCCTTACGAGAGCCAACCGTAGCATTTCGCTTGTAAGTGTGTTGGTCCCGGCTCGCAGAGCAGCCCTTAATTGCCGGTGGAACCTTCCCACCAGACAGTGGGCGGTATGCGGTTGTTCTAATATGCTTACACCCCAGTGTTTTAATCATATTTGGAAATGCTCCGTCAGTGGTCACTAAAGCTCGGCACTCAAATTATGCTTACCCAGCCAGACAAGAAGGCTTTTTCGGCCTTTTCTGACGTTGGACAGGGAATTGTTGTGGCCTGCGGCCAGCGAGTTAAGCAGTTTACCTACTTTAGTATCCAGACAGCCGTGAGACGGCGGGAGAGGTCCTACGAGACCAATGTGTACATCGTGAAAACGTGTCTCTGACTACGGGAAAGTACCCAACGGAGCTCTGGTGGGCCGATGGACTTTCGCTTTCCGGAATTAAAAGCAGGCCCGGGACCACTGGCTCGCGTCACATTTGACGTTGAACCATTCAAAACGCTCTGTCACTATCCTCACCGAAGCAATAACACCCGGGTGGGAGAGGTTGTGTAACGCCAGAAATGTGATATAACGGTGAAATGCTGGAACCACTGGACTTGGACCACCATGCGATACGCCCCAAAGAATTGCATTCACAGACAATGTGATAGGTACGATCGTAAAGTTTAAAAAGCTGTCTTGGCGAAGTTCGTCGATATCGGGATCCGTCACTTGGCCCTGTGCCGTCGCGTCGAGGTCGGTGTTCGTTGTTGGAGACAAATGAAGTTGATGTGT
Source organism: Fasciolopsis buskii (assembly GCA_008360955.1). NCBI lineage: Eukaryota > Metazoa > Platyhelminthes > Trematoda > Plagiorchiida > Fasciolidae > Fasciolopsis > Fasciolopsis buskii. The sequence continues at coordinate 387,654 of LUCM01008411.1, forward strand.
ATGAGAAAGTGGGTCAGCGGCGGAGTTATCTGCTTCAGAGGCGTCGTATGTCCACAGTGAACTGTGAAACTAAGTCCAAGTGGCGGATCATGCGTGGTGGGTACGGGCCAGAGGCTAAATGCAGTGAGTATACCAGCGGTTTGTGGTCTGTAAACCCCTTGAAAGGACGATCTTCTAAAGCGTGCCTGAATTGTCGGACAACTAGGTAGACGGCGAGCAACTCGTTGCTAAACGTGCTATATCTGGACTCTGCCGGCTGCAGCATCTTGGAAAAGAATGCTAACGGCTTCCAAGAACCTTCCTGTACTGCTAAATCGCAGCTACGGCTGCAGTATTTGAGGCGTCAGTAATCAGAGATATGGGTGCTCTCGGGTCAGGATGTGCGAGTAGCGCTATTTTGGTGATAGCTTCCTTACCGGAAATGAAAGTCTGTTTTGCAGTCTCGAAAAATGCGAATTGGCGCGTAAATCCCCGAAACAGATCTGTGAGAGAGGTAATTGATTTGCGTAAGTAGGAATGAAACACCGGCAGAAGCTAACTAGGCCAACAAATTGCCCTAACTGCGATACGAATGAGGCTGTGGGTAGTCCTGAATAGCGGAGATCTTAAATGGCAAAGGGGCCATACCCGTGGACGAAACAGTATGCCGTAGGATTGTGATGCTGGATTTTTCCAGCTCACATTTTGAAGCGTTAATCGTTACGCCATGTTTGTTCAGGCGGTCGAATAGAGCATGCAAATGGGTGGATTGTTGCTCCTACGAAAGACTAGCTAGGATATCGCCTAGGTACATATCTGTACCCTCTTAACAGCGTGTTCGGAAGGTTTGAGCTGGATTGCTAAGCCCAAAGGGCATCCTCACGAACTCGTACAGTCCGAAAGGTAAGGTTTACACCGCTTTCGGTTAGTCTTTCTCTTCTACGGGGATCTGATTCTGTGCTTGAACTACGTCTATGCAGCTGAAAATCTTGCAACCGGACAGCGTCGAAGTGCGGTCCTGTATGTGGGGAATCGGGTATCTATCGGGGACGGTGACCCTGTTCGGTGTTCTGTAGTCTCCACATGGTCGCTAGTCGCCATTGACCTTAGGGACCATGTGAAGCGGAGAGGCCCAAGGACTACTGGAGGGTCGAATGACGCCTAGTTCCAACATGTGGTCGAATTCCGCCTTGGCCAGGCGAAACTTGTCGGAAACTGGGCGATGAGACCTGGTACATGTTGGGGGTCCTGTGGTTTCTATATGGTGAGTAACCCTAGTATTGACGTTGGGAAGTGGACCGGCGTGCCACAGTATTCCCGGGTAGTCGCGAAGCAGCCCGTTGTATGACGGTTGGGCTGGCGGTTTAGTGCACTGGGGCGTAATTTGGTTGGAAACGGCGCACGTCGACGATCTATTATTTTCCTATTCCGAGCTTCGACTAGTAGGTCGAATTGTTGGGGGAAGTGTATGCCAATAGTGGGGTATGGTAAGTCGGCAACGATGAACACGCAACGAAGTTAACGATTCAGACCTAGATCAGGGGTGAGGGAACGATGTCCGTACGTGAGAATGTCAGTGCCATTCGCAGCCGGTAGCGCCTCTGAATGTGGAGCAATGGAATTGCTCGATTCCCGGGGGATTATGCTAATCTCGGCACCTGCATCCACTAGTAACAGCTTGTTAGTCATCAAGTCTTTGATGATAAGAAGGCGGAACTTAGTAACTAGCCCGGTGTCGTGTGCCGCGACCGCGAACAGGGAACCTAATTTCCCCGTTTCTTGCCCGGAAATGTGCAACCGGGGCCACACCGTTTTGCTAAGCTTCCGAAGCGACTATGATACTTGCAGTAGTCTTCCTCAGATGACAGGAAGGGTCTCTTGGAAGAGGGGGGATTGCGTCTGCCGCGAAGCGGGCTGAACCCATCTCGTCGCCAATCTCTATCGACTATGAACCGCTGTAGCGATGCGTCGATCCTCGCCAAAACAGCTATTAATTCATCCCGCAAAAATAGGATGCGGCTCTGTGGGAGGATAAAGTATTCAGTGCTTGGATTCCCGGGCCATAGCGGGACATGATGTCATCAGCAACTTTGGCTGTCTCCTATAGTGAATACTAAGAAAGAGAGGTGGGTTTGGTGGCAGCCGTCGAAACCACAGCTCTCTTAGCATGGGGTCGCCGCCGAACTTCGGGCCATTGAGACGCCGTATTTTCTGCAACAGCTAGTAAGTAACAACATGTAAAAGCAATTTGCAAATAGTAAAAAAGCGGTAATATTCGACCTTACGAAAAATAAATAAAAAGCAAACCGGGCTTCAACAAAATGGAACAGAGACCCACGTTACCAGTCAATCGTGTCGGGCTCACCAATTTGTAGAACGGATTGTCCTAACGCGAATCCTGTATGACGTTTCCTGGCCCTTAACCTTTGTGACCACTCGGCTCCGTACGGTCACAATACTGGCAACCCCGACACTTGACCGGCACAAGGAAATGACAGTCGGGAGCGATAGCAGGTTGAATATATTTGGACGGGAGCGTGCAAGCGAAGCGTGCGCGAGTTGCGCACAAGTGGCGACCGCGCTTGGTGGTCATTATTCAGTTAAGCAAGTTATCTGGAGAAACAAATCTATCTTTCGCTACACACAGGGCTCTTTCTGTCTGCTACCCATACTAAATCATCTGTTACGACCAAATTTGTCTTCATATTTTACAGCACACTATGAAACAAACCAACACTCCATGTTTGTTCTTCTGATTCCTCGGCTTTATTCCGGGGCAGATAAATTTCCTGCAGTCCAGAGAACCCCTCAATTGCGCAATACTATTGTCACCGTACATGCCACAAACAAAAGGGGACACAAGTTCTGAAAATAATTATCTGTATTTATTGTACATTCCCACCCACTCGGGTTTATGCATCTCCACCCCATGTCTAATAATATTGAGCTACTCCTCGTGTCGGACTATATACTTCATGGCCTAGGTTGTTGCCATTATTAGGCGGCAAATTTCCGCCCATTTACCAGTAATAGGTACTGGACGAAATAGTAGTATTTGCCCTCAGCTAAATCTATACGTAGTCAAAGGTAATCCTATGAAACCTTGATTGCGCATAATTTCTTCTTTCGAACACAAGTTCTTTCAATTGTGGCTACTCCCATCTGCAACTTCCTGGTGGCCATTCAGCACATCACATATCATCTCATTCCCTGATCGCCCTTTCAGCATTTCACTCGCCAGGCCATATACGCAACGTTGCATATTGATATCATATACCTTCAACTATCGCTTGTGGTCGATTCCCGTTTTTTTTTGTCTCAACTTAGTCACCGTGTCATATGAACCTTGCATTCAGTTCCTTTTGTCGTAAGCTTCACGGCACGAAGAATTCTTTGTTCGTCATTGAAAACTACTCGGACGTGCAATTTGTATATGGCAGCCTACATCTCTCCGAAAATCCAACAACATTGAAGATTTTAAGCCAATCATATCCCTCTTAGTTACATTAGTATCTATCTTATCGGCCTTACCACTCATGCATGTTTCGTTTGTTTTCCTTTATTAGCTGCAGCCGTAGGTCAGGATCGTGCACACCGCATGTGCCTCGGCAATGCTCAAAAAATATGTGGTTGTGGGTTTTTTGCCAAAACTTGTTGATTCACAGCGTTGCTACCCCCGACAGTGCTACCACTCTCTACTACAACCCGGTTCTCAGGTGTATCATTCAAGTAGTTATACATCTACGACGGCCTGCGCAACGGCCACTGTTGCCAATGACTTTGTAGCGAAATTTGAGTTTGTTCCTCCAGATAACTTGTTTAACTGAACAATGACCACCAAGCGCGGTCTCCACTTGCGCGCAACTCACGCACGCTTCGCTCGCACGCTCCTGTCCAAACATAGTCAACCTGCTATCGCTCTCGACTGTCGTTTTCTTGTACCGGTCAATTGTCGGAGTTGCGATCGTACGTAGCCGAGTAAGAGTGACGCATGGGTGGTCACGACAGTTGGGGGCGTGCAAGTGCAATATGAGATTTGCTTTAGGACAGTCCGTTGACCAACTTTACTCCTAAGATTTTTCTTATTTTTAGTTGTTAGACATAGATATCAGAAGCCTCTAGGTAGGTTATAATTCTTCGTCCTCCGACAGGCACCTCTTGTATGTTTTGCTCTCCCGAAGGCCTTCGATTGCAACTATCTTCGGCGAAGGCGGTTCAGTTGTTACCGTTTTTGGTCCGAACGTTCGGGGACCTCTTCTTCCCGGCTGCCCTTATGGGGTTCCGAATGTTCGTTCCCTCAAGCGACCTACAGCCAAATGGCCAGTACTTGGGCTATCAGGCACTGTTTTGCCTTCATTCTGTCATATGGACTATCGATTGATCACTGGCAACGAGAATGTCCTGGTTGATCCATCCGCAAACAGCCAATATGGAACTTGCTAGATCCACGAAGGGGGAGTTGGAGACCTGCAGATGCTCCTCTTGTGTACTCATTTTTTTCACTGGAAGTGACATTACCCCAAGTGGATGACTCCCTTACTCATTTATGATCCGGTTCTTTTCTGATCTTTTATTCCCAAACAGACGATCAACCCCAAATTAGGACGTGAAACCCGTTCCAGGAGTTGCATCCCAACGACTGAAAATGTTGAAGAGCCGTGATCTGCTTCTCTATAGCACTGAGCTCCAGGCTTTCTCTCCTGGTGCGTTCTCTATAGCCCCGGAATGGGTCTTTTAATCTGCCTATGTTTTTGCTGTGGTCTCCTTTGTGCCCACCTCACTGATTGCGCTGGCCTACCAAGGGTGTCTGGACATTTACACTTTGTATATTGTCACCCCTCAAGTCAAGTCCCGTGATATCATGCCGCGATCGCTTGCGACCCTCGATGAACTGGCTTTATCGTCAGTGCCTTCCCGGCATGGAGGTACCGATTTCCAAGAGTAAGGCATAAAGCTTTTGGAATAGCTGTGTTCAAGGTTAATGAAATGCTCAAACTAGAACGCAGATCAAATGGTCACCGAGAGTGTACGACAGTGCAATTGTCTGCCCAGTGTAAGCACTGAGGGGATGTGATGCGCAGATATTCTCAGGAATTCAGTTTTACTGTCCACTTTCTAACGCACTTGAATAAGTTGAGAGTTGGAAAGTGGAAATAATAGGTGAAGTGTTGGAACGTGTACGCAATGATTATTAGATAGCCGGTGTAGTATCGGATACGCCCTGTTCAAGCTGAACTTGAACCCCATTACAGCGAGGGACTTCGACGGAGCTTCTAGGGGTTTATTCTAGCTAATATCATTTTCCAGAGCAAATCCTCTCCCGCGTTTTAGGCCTTCTGGCTTCGTTAGCTTTCATGCATGCATTCTTTCTCCCTGGGAGAAGATGCAGACTGAGGGTCAGCGTAACATAAATCTTCGGGCGGCTGAGAGTTTAGGCAACAAAAGTCGTTCTCCTTTCTACCATGAATTTTCCCCAGTCGACGGTACTACACTACTGACCGCCATTGTCATGGACCCAAACATCTATGTAGACACGTGCCTTATACCTGCTTCTGAGTGTTATTGCTCGCCGTCACCTTGTGCTTCCACGGACCAGTGCATCTGGAACTTGATGGTGCAGGAAGCCAAGGCGTAGCTCTCGAACTTGGGGAAACACATGCCAATGCGGGGAAAGTTGCAACGGGACAGAGTCTCCATGGAGTGTTCTTACATGGACTTATCCGCCGGTCGGGTAATATACAGCTACTAGGTCGTCACATCTCTCACAGGTAATAGATAACGCATTTAAAAAGCTGCTAGAAGGGATGATATCTGTTCTCAATGTTGTGCAGCGCAAGGACCCTTTGGCCCAGGATTTTCCCCACCCCTACCCAGAACTGTTTTCTTTCCATCACGCTTGGTCTTCTTCTTCAAAATAAAACTGCTACTCTGCCCTTCCTTCAGGGCTACACCTTTCTTTGATTTCCAATTCACTGTTCGCGTTCGTGCTGTTTTCTGATCCAACCTTTCGGCCCTCTCTCTTTTACTGTTCGGACGCCTTGCTGGGGGTCGCTTAAAGGTTGACAGCAAAACCAGGAAAAGGAAAATCTGTAAGGAAAGCGTGATGCTCTACTAAATTTTACCCGTGGGAGAAACTGAACTGAAGATGTTCAACTAAGCCGCAATCCTATGATACGACCTGAACTGACCTGAGAAGGTAGGCTTGAAACAGTTGGCCGGCAGAATTGACAGCATAGCCGTTGATAGCTAGGATACAACTCGAATTATTATAATTTACCGAGGATGGCAGCTAAACCTTGCTTTCTCCAGGGCTGTTTTTTGGATGGCAAGGAAGCACTTCAGAACGTTTCTTAGAGTAAATAAGGTGGGCATGAAGTTGGAAGGTTACTGTCAAATGTTTTAACTCAGACGAAGTAGTTTCTGAAAACCATAGAGGTTTCTTAAGGGCTGCTCATAAAGATTTATGTCGAATACTTTGAGAAGCATGCTTGATTGCATGATCAAATGTTACACGGGTATCACAACTCACATGGAACAAGTACATATACGGGGACATATGAGGAAAAGTAGAAAAGATGGCATTCTAAGAGGATCAAGGTGTGTAAACGCACCAATGGTGCGTATAAAATGCTCAAGGTCAGGTTGGAAGATGGCATCAGGTGTCGAGATACTTCCGCGGTGGCCGGATTTAACGAATCTATAAAATGGACATGAGTGTTAAACTACCATAAAGAAATTCTTCAAATGCCATCAGGGCAACATAAAAGCTGTCAAAACGGGCCAAAATTAATGAACGGAAAAGTATCAATGGCCGATATACACCTAATATTAGGACTGGATTGATGGCGAAAGTCATTTTACCGTACACCTGGGAGCCAAGAAAATAGTTGAAAGCCTTTTGAAAATGTGGAGGGACGAAGAACGTTGATGAGGAGTTGTGGCAAGCCGTTGTCTGAAGACATGAAGGATGGAAATGTTGTCGGCATTCAGGAGAGCGACGGGCGACACGGCATGCCTTGAATAACACGTCTGACACTGGTAAGCCTTTGTGAAATGAAGATTGGTGCTTTGCTTCTTTCGTCTGTGTTTGAGTGCCTAAATGTTAGCAGTTGTTCTTACACTGATAGCCGCGGCTGCTGAGGTAGACGATGGTAGCAGCATCTGAAACACTAAACTGAGTGTGGGCGGAATTGGGGCGATTATGTGGCAACGCCGCGGGCATGATAACCTCGGGTGGGCAGCTCTAGCAGTGAATCTGTGTAATTGGGAGAACTTGTCCGCATAAAGAATCGCAAGCGCTGTGGATCAGATTACTTGGCTTCCAGTTCTAGACATACTTCCAACATGTTCATCAGTTTGTGTTGGTAATTCATGCAGATTAGCAGCAACATCCACTTCATCGCAGCCTGTAGAGTAGATGGTATTTGTCCTTCGTGGGATGCTTCACCTGCTGCAAGTGATTGCTGGAGTGAAGCGGAACCCGGTATGGTTGACTCTGCACTTCCTTAAATTAGCCACAACTCCTTATGTTCGGAGTGCTTGGCGACGTTTCTTACATTCCCTGTGACAGCCTATATTTGTTACTATTTTTGAAAGTCGATTGATTTGCGAAAACAATACAAAGTCTTTTGTTCTTAAAATTTCCCTCCAGGGTTTGACTATTTTGTAACATAAATGGTTTCCAGTCATATCTGTGGACATCGGATGAATATGAGCCGGCCTAATACTATTAAGGCGGTTCAACGGCAAAACGAAATATTTCCGTTTATATTTGCACTTCGCTAGATGGAAGAATGCAAATGCAATTACAGTTGCAGAGAAGAGTTTTCAGGCAATCGTATTTGCAGTCAAATGAGGCTTAGAATTAGAGCGTGAAAGGCTATGCCGAAAACGGCAGTGAGAATATGCAGCTGACGCGCAAGTGTTCACGTGCAGAGGAAACAATTCAAAAAATTCGCAGATTTCAATGCAAGTTAATTCAAAGGTTTGGTTTAGAGAGTTTGGATACCGCCTATATCCATTCTGTGCCGAAGTGCTAAACAGCCCTCTAGTCTCTATTCACGCGCACTCTTTTGTTCTGGCTTCCTCTTGCTAATTATCAAAGTTCTTTCTACCGAAAACTTAGAAAACGAACGCACGGGAAGCAGCTTTTTATTGGCACTTGATATGAGCTAACGTTT
>LUCM01008412.1:0-13724 GCA_008360955.1 Fasciolopsis buskii
CTGGGGGTTAGTGGGGAGGGGGCTTTGGAAAATGCCGGAGAAAAGGCCGGTTAGTAGGTATGCGCATGAATTTTTGGGGATAGGCGTTAATTTTAGAATTCGTGGGAGTCAGGAGAGCAGTGCTTTTTAGCTGAGGCAATAAGGGTAGGCGCTGGACAAGAGTGGGCTGGTAAAAGGGTATCGTCATAGGTTGTGGCTCAATGGGCGAAACAAATTTATCAAAAGTTTGCCAGGTAGCCTGGGGAGCATTTACGCTGAGGTCGGGTAAGTGCTGCAAGTGTGACAGCGTATGCTTAAATAGAAAAATTGACACAATGGTTAAACAGCGATTATTTCAAAACTTCAGTGTTCGGAAAAATTGGGCTAATTCTTCTGTCCAGGAAATGATTCTAACTGGATGCATAATGTCATAATGGCAAGCTAGTAACTAGAAACTCACTGCGATTACGACCTACGACGAGGGAAGACGAGGTTGGAGATCACATCGCGCGGCATTTAGTTTCGAGCGGACTTTTAGTATGGAACGTAAGTTTTCATTAGCGTATCATGCTGGTTAACATCATCGTTAACTTTCAGCGCGGCCTGAAAAATAGATCTTTTGGATCCACCTGGGGTGATGTCCGCGGTGCATCTAGACAGGCTGAAATAAAGGAAGAAACGACAGTCTGGAAACTGTTCTGACTAATAGTTTATGGTGAGTGGCAAACAAAAGATAGGTAGGCAAGCAAAGGAGCAGAAGTGTTCGGGAGTGAATGAGAAAACGGGGAGGTATATCCATGGTAATTTAATGTCTGTGGGTTGGACAGCTTTGGACATAGAGGTGTGCAAAGGGTAAATACCCATGAAAATGGTTCGGATAACTCCATTTAAACAAAGGTCAAAGACGAATAACCTTAGCTATTGTCCATGCTACACTAGCATATTAGATTTTGCGCCCTCTGATAGAGTGCAATGTAAAGCAGAGGCTGATTAGAAATAAGGGAGATGGGTTGGATGTTGCGCGCTGAATAGCCGGGTGGGTGCTTTTGGGTCAGGAGGTAAGGTACTGATCAGGACCATGGAGAATACGAGGGCTAACTGGGTGAGAGACATCCGAAAGGGTACTGCGACGGATGAAACTAAAAAGAAAGTAGCAATAAGTCCGTCGGTTGAAGAATATCAAGGGAAGTGCTCAGTCAAACTTGACTCAAAACAATACGGTGAAGTTTAGATGGGGGCTGTCGCTGATATAGTTTACGGATAACAAATTGAATTAGGAACCAAATCGAAGGATTTCCCGCCAGCTGGTTTAGAATGAGCGGCAATAATAGAAAAATGGCATCTTGCATTTTTATATGTGTGTTAGTATGTGTGCGCTTGTGGAAGAGGACAAAAGCAGCAAAGGGAGTGAATGGTGTTGTAGTTTGAACATGATAATATGACTGCTTTGGTAAGGATCTTGAGCATACGTGACTGGTATGCATATGGGAGACAAGTAGGCAGGATTGCGACTGGGATGAGCTAAGCCATGGATATATATTGAGAGCCTAGTCCACCAATACACCGCTGAGTCCATAGCGTAAGAGCCACTGGCATATCGGTCGGACATGGGCAGTGTGGTTTGACGGCGTATTGATAGCACAGGTCAATCACGACTACCACATATTCGAAGAAAGGAAATGCAGAATATACGCACGGTGGACAGTGTGCCTGGTGCAATGATTCGTAGCGTCAGCAAATTGGTTGTTAGAAGCAATGGATTCTTTAGCGCATCATAAGCTACAATGGCACGCAGTGTGAGCGGGGAGAATGATGAGCAGTCAAAAATCATATTACAGAAATAAGGACGAGGATACTGGGGAAAATCAGATGAGCCAAATTCAAATCAGCCAATGAAAAAATCGAAATATTTGAGACTGGAGTTTCCATGATGTTTGTGATAAATGATGTTTACGCACTGTTGGAGAGAATGTAAACTTTTGACAAAGTTATCCGGTAGGAATCAGCAGAAGTGGAATAAGTTAACCCAATAAAATTGACTTGAGCCATATCCTCATGCTGAAGCGTTTCACCACTGAAAGCGGCACTGAAAGATAGCAAAATATTCATTTTTGCACTCTTAGACGCCCTTCCATATGAATGCATGTGGCAAAACAAACTATGAGAGCTGCCACTGGCATCAATCAACCAAGGAACATTACTGCTTTCATGGACCGAACGCATGCTGCTAGGTGCATCTGGCTTTGTCAGCTAACCAATACAACGACATAAATTATGCAATAATATAGAAGGCAGAGGACCGCTAAGGTTTCCCGATTCGCAAGAACGGATCTAAGCCGACATGAGACAAACATAGTACTGAAGTTAGCCCATTTCCTCCGCAGCCCAGAGTCAGGTTTTCAGTATTTATTTTTTCTGGTAAAGTGGTGGTTCAGCCCACATAAAAACTTACCACAGCAGTACTAACTTCATTTGATTTTGGAGGGCAAACTATCCTTATATCATCAGCCAACAGGAAAGAGACGCCGTGAGATGTTGTATTTAATGTATCTTTAATTTACATTAGGAATAGCAGGCGACCAAGTACGCTGCCCTGTATGGCGCCACAAATAACAGGTCTGGGATCGGAGGTAATGCCGTCAATGGAGGTCACCTGTGATCTTTAGGTGAGTCAATACAAGGGACAGGATAGAAGAGGATTACTGAGGCCAAAAGAGGCTTTATTTGGATGAAAAGTGCTGATGTGTGACGCGGTCAAAGGCCTCGGACATATCGAGGTAGATGAATACGAAAGCCATACCCCTGTTTGCTAGGTTAGTTACAAGGTTCAGGGAGTCAAATTGACATTTGCAGCAAGAATAAAATTGGAGAAATCCGTGCCGTTTGGGCCTAAGGAGGCTGGAGGATAGAAGGCAGTCCGCGATGGATCATTTTACCACCTCTTCCAGAGCCCTCGAGATTACAGAAGTGTGGCTGATGAGACGATAATTGGACATATCATGAAGAGATCCCTTCTTATGTATGGGGTTTATTACAGGGTGCCTCCAGTTCACCGGAACTACACCAGAGTTAATTGAAAGCATTAAGAGGTTGAGCAGTAGCAAAGGCAGGTCAGGGCCACAAATAAGAACAGCTTATGAATAGATGTCATTGGGTCCTTGGTTAGACCCGTTTTGAAATTAGCTAAATGTCTTTCAAAAGTCCTAACATCAAAGGACACAACAGACAAGGTGGAGTTATCATTATTCTATAGTTCGGGTGGGTCGCTGACTGCAGCTGGGTCCATGGAGGAGGCGAAATATTGGTTGAACGCCTTAGCCATGTCTTTTGGGGTTGCGGCAGTCTCACCACTGGGCAAAACTAAGAAGTTCACTGATGGTTTGCGACCTTGGGATCCTAATTTATACAGCTTTGAAAGTACTGTGGAGTGATATTTGTGCCTCAGCGCCCCAGCTTTTTCCCTCCGAGGGAGAGATTCACTTGGGCGAGAGATAGTGCCAGACAAATGTGCAAAATAATAAATTTTGGAAAAGTCATGTCATTGAGAAGTTCCGCTGCAAATTAGCATATTTGACTTTCAGGGAGGCAAGTTGTGAAGTCCTTTTTCTGTTCATCCGTTCTATATTTGTCATTTTCGAGATGCAGCTGGCCATGTTGCGATAAAACTCATCTGCAGCCGTCTGGAAAAAGCTTTTCCGGTCAATTTGGCGCACTAGAGAGGGAAGGTGCTGCCAGTTAAAAAAAAGGTGGACGAATTGTGTCAATAGGACAGTTAGAGAGCGGGGCATGGACATGTATTCTACAGTGAAATACCCTGTGGTCGCTCCCTGGAAATTTATTTCCGACGAGAACCAAGATGTGGTGATCAGCATGTGCAAAGATGAGATCTAATATATTATATTACTTCTGGTAGGTGATGCTACGTGCTTGTAACTAACCTAGCAAACAGGGGTATGGCTTTCGTATTCATCTACCTCGATATGTCCGAGGCCTTTGACCGCGTCACTCATCAGCACTTTTCATCCAAATAAAGCCTCTTTTGGCCTCAGTAATCCTCTTCTATCCTGTCCCTTGTATTGACTCACCTAAAGATCACAGGTGACCTCCATTGACGGCATTACCTCCGATCCCAGACCTGTTATTTGTGGCGCCATACAGGGCAGCGTACTTGGTCGCCTGCTATTCCTAATGTAAATTAAAGATACATTAAATACAACATCTCACGGCGTCTCTTTCCTGTTGGCTGATGATATAAGGATAGTTTGCCCTCCAAAATCAAATGAAGTTAGTACTGCGGTTATTGAGATTTGTGCCCATGTGTCTGCTTTACGTTTTTGGTGTACATCCTGGATGATGAGCTTTTCCTGCACGGATAAGAGTGAAATACTCACTTATAGGTGCACACCACCTAAAGATTCCATTGTGCTACGTGGATCTCCTATTTCTTCCAAACCCAAATTCCGTGACGTCGGTCTCAACTACGCAGTCATGCTTAATTTCCCAGCGCATGTAATTCTTCAGTCGGTTAAAGCTAGAAGAAATGTAAGTCTGATTTTTCGCACAATAAAGCTATCCGACAGCATCCTCATCATTTACAAAACACACGTTCGACCACTCATTGCGTATGGCACTTTGATATACTCCAGCATGTCAAAGTCGGATAGGATCTTTATTGAAAGTATTCAGAGGGGCTTCACTAAGCAAGTGATAGGTTGGTCGACGACTCTGAGTTACAAGGACCGCTGTCTAGCCCTCAAACGTGAGCCAATTTTGCCACGGCAAATGAAAATTAACCTGGCTTTTCTGCATAACCTGGTGAATAGGCGCTCCTTCTCCACCGACCGACCTATATACTCGTCTGCCAGCCCCTACTTTCTTCGTCATAGGTCCCTAACCATCTATACAGAAATTGCCAAATCCTCTTTAAGGTCGCATTTCTTTCTTGTTGTTTTTGCCATACTCTGGAACTGACTTCCCATTAGCATTCGATGCATACAGATCCAATCAAGTTTCAAAACTGTCTTAAATACTTACCCAAGTGTCACCCAGGTCCTTCAATTTACCAACATCCCCATCTCGGAAGAGCATGACTTTGAGTCAGTCATCGATTTCCTAATACACATCCTACCCCCTGCTTCCCATAACACTCAATCTGAGGGCACAAGAGAACCTAGTATACTAGCCTAATACGGCCAACACCGAAGATTAACCCTCGCTGATCGCTGGGTAAATGGAATAGTCGCAACCATTTTAAAGAGGAACCTACCCTAGGCCCACCACTAGGCCCGGCGCTCCCCAACTGGCAGACGTGCAAATACCAGAGATATGTCTTCCTCGCTTTTCCATTCACTCTCATACTTCTGGGTACTACCCTGGTCACCCTGCAACGGCAGTTCTTTATTATTAGCCAACCCTAGGTCGGACCTTCTTATTGTGAAATATTGTTCCTTGTGGAATTTATTGCCCCGACATTTTAACATCGCCTTCGAAGCCGAAGTCCGGAAACTACTGACTGTTCAGACCATTATTCGTATATGTGACCCTTATCTCTCGGAGACTCGAGCGTACGAAGTTTGGTTAGGATTCTAACAGTTAATACAGTAAAGTCCCCAAAACTTGAAACTCAGCCAACAAAACTAAATAAAATTAAGGTCCGTGATAGCAGAAGGATGCTGGGTTCCACGGCAGGCATAACCGCGATTAACCCTCCTTATATCGGTCTTCTCACCCCCGATACCTATCCCCATAAATTTCTCTGCCCCCTTTTTATTCTTCCAACATAAAGGATTCTGTGTTTATGCTGGGTATTGCCGGAATTAATTTCTCTCTCTTCGTAGGCATTTCATCAGAGAACATTCGAGGTTCCTTTTACTCTACTTGCCTACTCATCTTGCTCCCCAGTAACCTGCTAACGCGAACCAGGTAGACTCCTTTCCCTTAAGTACCCACCCTAGTCTTATTTTAGAAAAAGGAAAATCTGTCCACGTCAAACAGACGATGTGATTTGCATTTGCAACATACAGGTCCGCATTAGTAGGGTTCAAGCAGCACTCGTTGATGAAAGCAAGAGACGGCGTTGACGATGACGGAGCCATACGTAAAGGTCTGTGTTTAACGGCATAAACCACCACCCTCCGTGTGCTTGCTTATCACCACTTTTGTCTATTTAGTCCGTGCGAAAACCCAAATGACGGCGACAAGTTTGCTTCAGCATCTCCGAACGTGGGGAAAACAGACCACCCCCAGCAGTTGCCCAGACAAATGTAACGCAGGAAATTAAGGTCAGGCGGAAAATCTTTGGAAAGTACCTATATGGGCTCAACCATTCCTCTGTTAGAAAAAAAGAAAAATAAAATTTTCTGTTGGATCAGACTGAGCCAATCAACCATAGTAAATTCGGGCTGCGAAGGAATGGGCCACCTTCTGCAAGGATATGTATGCCATCAGCCCAGAACTGACTCTGCGAGACGGGAAACCCCACACCGCTCTTGTTCGGTAGATAAGCGTTTGGCTACTTAATTGTTCGTTCTGGGGAAGTAGGCCATAGTACTGTCTACTTATGCTTCATCACCCACTTTTTCCCTAACAACGGCGCTACCCGTCCAATTAGACCACTGTAATCGGTATCTGCGAAATGTCGGGAGATGAACAGGAACGCGTTTCAAATAAGGACCATAATTCACAGGACTGACTGAGCCATATACCCTATAGGGAGAGAGCAGTCGGCGTTCGTTTCACACGTTCCGTCAACGGAAAGCTACCTCTTGCGCATTTCAAGACAGTCGTCTGGTCTCTGTAATCTTCGTAAGAAACTGACTGTTATCGCTGTTTCCATTTCTTGTGTTTACTCACCTTACCACCAGCTGGAAGAAATGCCAGACTTCCCTCTCTCCCTGGATCTTCTCCAGGCTCGCCAATGACCACAGATGCAACGCAGACTCTTGCCAAAAGCCCCACTCCATCCTTTGCGCTGGTTGCCTTTCTCCTGCTATCTGGACTTGACGCTGCAGTTCGTGGCCGCGTAACTCTAAGACAAACGAATCAACGCCAATGACTCCCCGGGTGCCTAATATCAGATGAACCATGACCATTGGGCAAATACTTTCTAGCACTAATGAAATGCCGCGCAATCCTCCAACCTCCAGACCCCTGCCGCCACAGAACTCCCTAGGGCAAAACAAAGGTCATTCATAGCAAGTGCACTTGAAGATTTTAAATCTTACACCAATCGTTCTTCCCGCCACACATCACAATCCGCTCTCAGCCGCATAAGTCCAGTGACGATTCCGGTGAATTCTGTTGTCTCTGTCCGAAATCCTTCATACATTTTCATCCCGTAAATTGTTTCCTGCAAAAGTGAAGGTTTCCCGCTGTTTCGTCTCAATTATTATTTTGACTATTGAATTTTGTCAATTACCATTCTCCATCCACCTCACATGATATCCTGTGTGATTTCGACTCTCCTCCATCCCGCTATTACATCCATATTGACCTTCGTCTTTACCATTTTACCTCCCTGATTTTTGATGAACCCGGCCACTTCGCAACATCGACCACTTCTGCCCAGAAAAATTATGCGCCCGCGATACGCACCCTTGGTTTGCTTTAACATGGATTGAATCGCAGTGCATGACTCATAGTCAGCCCCAGAAAGTTTCGGCGATGGAATATCTAGCTCTGAATTAAAGCCCGAGAACTGGTGTTTAGCCTATCGTATTGCAGGTTATGTTCATGAGAGCATAGACACTGCATCTTCGCGATTAAATGTTTGTTTTACTATTTCCAACGAGCCAACTTTGTGTAAATTAGAGTTGCCCTGCGCATGTCTCTCGAATTTCGAGAGATATACACATTATTATTATTTTTAAATGGCCAGAATCTGTGTGCATGTTGGGTTTCGGGCATCATGCACAAGGTACACCAGATGGAATCTCGAGATCCGTTTCTCGGTTTGGCCTGTGTATAGCACCTTCAAAATGCAACCTGCTGTTAAAGGACTGGGCTACACTAGTGCTGGACATGTTACTGGATGGAGAGGAGCAAACGATTTATACTGTTTCACTTACCTTGGTGGAGGCGTATCGAAAGGTTGTAGCTCGGCAATAGAGGTAACCACGCGTATATCCAAGGATTGAGCAGCTTGCGTAGAAGTGAAGCACTTGTGGCGTCGGCCAGATATTTCTGTGAATTTGAAAGGTCGTAAAAACTGTGTCACAGTGCGCTCAGTTCTGATTTATGGTCGAGAGACTTGGAGTATAAGTTTCGGATATGTTCGTCGCTCAGAGCTTTTCGACGACCAATGTCTGGGTGGCATGTCTGGGATTAGAGGGAGTGACCCGGTGAGTAATGCAAAGGTTGCAAATCTAGTATTAGGCGCCAACTCAGAGAGTCCCTTATTTCAGCGTATGAAACTTAGCAGAATACGGTGACTGGGTCACGTATTGCGTATAGCAATTTTTCAATTCCATTCAGTCTCAAGAATCAAAAACTACCTTATGTACTACTTTCGGCTTGGCATCGATTCAGCGCTTTACTTATTGGACTCAATAAAGTTTCGCTGTCATTCGATTGCCCTTATTTTTTTCTAAGCAATTCACTCTGTATGAGCTTAGACATTCTCCAAATCTACTTCCATGGTGCTCGCTAAAAGAAACAAATTCATATCACTTGATCTCGCCCTGGGTTTTAAAGATATTACGGGTAGCAAGAGTACACAGTTCATTTAAATATGTAAAACCAGTGAAAGAAATTCTCGTAGATTTCTCATTAGAGACTCACCTAGGAACACATCACATTTCAGGCTTCACATAAGGGCTACTTAAAAGGTGCAATCTCCCTAGGCATCAGTTCCAAACCCACTTCAGTGATTCTCACCAAAGAAATTAAAAGCGGAGTACCTCATCTCACTCTAACCTCGAGTGATATAACGAGTTGCAAGTGCTTGCAATTCCCTTCACTATGTGAAATAAACAAACCATTGCGCAGTTTTCCTTTTAATGACTTACATCGGGACATACCACATCCCAGCCTTGGTCCAACGGCTGATTGAACGGCACAATCTTCTGCTTGGTCACCGGTTCCTCAGGCACTCGGTTTCATAGAGTTGCGTCCATACCATTAATGACGTCAGACTTAAATAGCATTATTGATCGTGTTTTTCCAAGCTTCCACTCGACTTCGTGTTTGACAGCCTACAACAATGAACAATGCTACCTGGGCTAAAACCAACAAGCTGTTTACGATCTTAAAGGTCCCCGTCATATTCGGCTGGCTTTTCTTCCAACGAGATCGCATGCATTTCCATTTTATCACTTAGATATTTTCGTGGCTAGTGGCTGCATATATTTAAGGTAGGCGACGGCGTTTTGGGCGACCAAAGCTGCACATCGTATTCTAAATGAGGTATTTCTGCAGCCCGGTATGGGGATAAGAGCACACAGATTTACGGCAAACCGAGGGTGAATTTAGTATAAATAATTCGCCTCTGGCCTCTTGGGCAGCGGGGCCAAACTAGCCTGACTATTTAAAGCCTTCCATAATGACTGTCCGTAGGTCCTTTACCGGGTCGATTTGTACTTCACATCTTTTGTCAAGGCTTTTGGCGCTATTGGCCACAATTTTGTAGACTACAATATGGAAGCACTGAGAATGTTAGGGAGATATAACATTTTTAATAGCTTTCCCAGTAAAGAACGTGAAGGTTAGTTTTGGAGAATGCACGACAGCCCTACCGACATGTCAAATGGTGTACTTCAAGGCTCGACACTATGACCTACACTATTCCTGGTATTCGTAAACGACTTGGCAAAGACCATATGCTCTTCCTTTCTCTCGACTAATGATGTCAAAATGGCAGATGCACAAAAAGAGTGCGACATCCAGGCAGTCGAATGCTGGCCAGATAAGTGGAGCCTTCCATTAAAATTGGTCAAATTTTAAAGACTGACCTGCGAATTGGAGCTTACCGCGAATGAGATGGATGATATCAAGGCGGTTTCTCAGGCATCGTATCTGGGTGCAACTGTTACGAAATCTAAACACCGTGTGTGATGTCTGACGAATAAATCGCCGTCTTGAGAACGTGGCTTGACCGGAGGCTAACTGCGATGTGTTTAGGACGTTCCACAATTGAACTCAATCTAACGCTGTTCTTACAATTCGCGATGCGCGGGTGTCCGGGAACATTGAGAATTGTCAATAATTGTGTAAAGGGCAGATACAATCGGATGAATTCACGAGAGGGTCATTTGTGACGAAATGCAACTTACGATTAGAGAAGGCCAAAGGCCGATAATTCAGGTTCGGCAAGCGGAAGCAGATGGAATGTCCGAAAATGAACATGGATGCCGATGGTGTTGGGAAAATCATCTGAATTTACTAAACATAAATGGCAAAGACTTTTACGTGACGTGGATTTGAATGATGTGGTCAATTTAGATATACCAAAGTTTCTGCCAAGGTCTCTGCGCGTTTTTGGCTGCGCAGATGGACATTTGCACAGCAGGAGTTCCAAAAGATGCAGGTTATTATTGGTGGCTTTTTCAAATTAGCGACTCACCAATGACGATATTTATGATGGGGGTCCGATGCACTTGCATTACGAAGCCACCTCGTCACCTTAATGATTAGCTTTGTGATTGCCAGGAACACAAATATTCTCATCCGAGATTACATGCACCATAAAGTATGGTGTTAAATTTTTCAGTAGGAATCCCTCACATGCATAGGGACTGGAGCGGGAAGATCTTGGCGAACAGGTTATTAGTTTTGCTTTTTCAATTTGTAAGGATACATATAGACAATCATGGCTCAGCCACCTAGGAGGACAACGTTCCAGATAGGCCATGTAGACTGAGCGCAAACATGCAAACGTGCACCGAACTGGGGGAAACAGGACGATGCAGGTATCCAATATTTCACTGGCATTTGACTGAATGCACCTACAAAAGATTAGATCAGCAAACTTTTAGTCATTCAGATCTACGTTTCCTCCATATAATTTTCTGAGGTTTCGGAATATGGACAAGAAATCCTCTCAGAAAAATAACCACTATGATCTGACCTGAGACTGCTTTAGGTCCACCAGCATTATGGGTCATCAGATGGCACCACAACCGCACCGGTACGTGGATCGCAAGTGACAGCTGGAAGGTAAATTTCCCGCGCGGAACAAGAAATCATTGTAAAATTAAAAACTGATTCCAGCCTAATGTTGTTTGAAAACTTACAATCGTAAATTAACCACAAAATATGTTATAAAAAGAGCTAGGGAATTATCATAGTATCATGAACAATAACGATTTGTGAAACGGCATTTATGCTTGGAATTATTACCCGCGCAGTTATTAGAGATGGGACATCGCTTTGTAGTGATTGTCGGTTGATAAACGAGGAGAACAGAATAATTAGAATCGTTGTGGAAGCGTAGACATGATGTGTTACTGGTAATTAGTCTCTTTTCATCTAAAAATTATGCCAGTAATAGTTAAAGTAGGCCAAAGCAGCGTTGGCAGCAAACTGACGACAGCATTTCGGTTTATAATAAGGAGCTGGCAATGGGGATTGTAAGGAGACTGCGAAGCAGGAAATGACAGGTTGATTGGGAGTGAAAATGCTGACCAGATTTCGAGCGGGTCGGCGTGCATGAAACCAGCTAAGAGAAGCAAAATACCGGCGACAGATATCAGGCTAACTTCTCAAGTCAAACCAGTGGAGACCTGGGATCTGTACTTTGAAGACGTCAGCAGTGGGGTCCGTCCCATTAGGGTAATAGGATTTTTCCTGCCCATGTTTAGTTCCATGGGGTGTAGGCGAATGGGATGATTAACAGGTGAAAATGTTACTGACCAATATTCAAAGGCAGCGAGCGGTATAATTGATTGCTTCAATAACCGAGATGCCGTTGGTGTTGAATACGCGGTTATGCATACGAAGTGCGCAGAGAGATCTTTAAACACGTTAGCAACTGCACCACAGACTGCCGAATGA
Source organism: Fasciolopsis buskii (assembly GCA_008360955.1). NCBI lineage: Eukaryota > Metazoa > Platyhelminthes > Trematoda > Plagiorchiida > Fasciolidae > Fasciolopsis > Fasciolopsis buskii. Next base: position 11,968 of record LUCM01008412.1, read on the forward strand.
AGACGTTGACAATGTTGCGGACACATGAAACAGAACAGAATACCAGAAGCTCACGGTTAAGGGTTTAAATAAATATACAATTCAAGTGATGCATAGAAAGCAGTGCGGATTATTGAAACAGGATCTATTACTAATGAAGCCCTTCTCAGTTGCTTAAGGTAATGAGGACTCAGCTAGCTGTTGGAACGAATTAGCCCACCCATCATCCTACACAGAGCCATACCGAGGCTAATTGGCTCAGAGTTTTCTAAGATGGTGCTCGGAACTTCTCTCTATATAGCCCAAACTGCTGCAGCGCTTTAATCCTTTGAAACTTCGCCTCGCTGTTTGCTGTCCAAGAACAGCTGGCACACCGAACCAGAGATAATGTCAGTGACTGGATAGATGACGGCCGGGTGAGTGCCATATAGCCCAGCAGGCTTGTAATGTTTAACATCGCCAGTTGCCAGGTACATCGAAATCGTCACCAAAAAGTGTCCATAAACTGCATTGAAGTATCTAGCAACAAGAACCTGGTGCCCTCATTATCACCCACGTGGACGCAACCGAATTGAATGGTCAATGCATCTGCTTTGCCCTGGTCATCCGTGATGACCTGGCCTCCAGCCTTGAGAGGATAGTAACCAACTCAAAGCCAGCTTATGGATTTTGCGAAGGCACAATATTTCGTGGGTTGAAACTTGGCATATTTTGCTAAGCTATACTGGACCTTGCAATATTTATCTCAGATAAGTTTACTGAGCTGCTCTTTAGACTTCCGTGCTTCATCAAGTTTTGAGGGTTTCGCGCGGCGTTGTCTGCAATGTAGCAACGACTTCGCAGATTAAAGACATTTGTGATGGCTACCCCAAACAAAGGTGTATTGAAATTTTGATTCCGAAATCTGAAAGCCGCAACTTCATTCCGTAAAGTAAGTAGTAATACTTTGATAAATGTGCATCTCTTCTACACACCAGCCATATCAGCCCTATCCAGGATTAAAGCCGTTGATCTGACGATAAAGAAATCCAGGCCATAAATAGATAAGACAATTGGACAGCTTGGGGCAAAGCGCTGAAATGAGAGGAATTCGGCAAAACACATAAGGCCTTTCAAACTCACTGATATATGAGGCCGACGCCAAAAAAGATCCAGTCCAAATTAAGCTAATCGAGCCTCGGATATACGTGCGGTTATCTCTAGTGCCGAGCTACCATCGGTCAATGCGCAATCAACAAGGCAGGTGAAACGGTCTATAATCGTGTGTTCCCCTCCAGCCAGTGCCACGTCCGGCACTATTGTAGCCCAGTCCTGTAACAGCAGGTTGCACTTTGAAGGTGCAAAACACACGCCAAACCGAGCAACCGATCTCGACAGTCTATCTAGTGCCCGTTGTGCATGGTCCGCAGAGTCATAAACAGGCCAAATTAAGGCCGCATAGCTCCCCTCCACTTCCCAGTTCGACTTCCACTTCCTGGATATCTCTTAAAGCATCTTCCGTCACCTCGTCTATGAGTAAATTGAACAGGAACTGAGAGATGGGACACCCTTATCGAACGCCACTAGTCGTTTCTAATAAACCTAATTGTTGACTGTATGCCCTCACGCGACCATAGATATGCGAGCACAATGCTCGCAAACGATTCATGAATTTCGCCGGCATGCCACTCCGGTAATGAGCACTTATTAATGTCGTCCGCTCCACCGAATCGAACGCACCTTTCAAATTCAAAAAGACTACGATCGTAGGGCAATGTTATGTCCGTGGCGAGTATCCA
>LUCM01008416.1:0-59456 GCA_008360955.1 Fasciolopsis buskii
CAAAGCATAAAGGATTCAACGTCTCCATCGCACTGTCAATTAACGTGCTAGTCTATGGCATATTGGCTCCTGATTGCAGTTGCTATCATTCACCCATCCATCCACCCAGATATATATATATATACATATATATACTTATAAATACAAGTGATTTTTCCCCTCAACTCCTTCAGCAAATTCTGTTCCCGTAACTTTTGGGTGCCCTATCAGAAGTAGTATATTCAGCTACTCGAAAGTTGGTTTAGATTGCGCCCGACAAATGAATCTCTTGTGCTTGGTGTCGTCTTTTCACATTAGGTATCTAAAGCCGTTTACAACACCAAAGCATTCTCTCTGTCTTATCTATTGCTGAAGTGCATTTATTTCCAGCTTTTAAAACCAGGCTTCAAAACACCGTACAATAGACTGGCTATTATAGCATGTACGAACTTCAGCCCGAGTCCAGTGTGTGTGTGTGTGTGTGTGTGTGCTAGTGGCCTAGAAGTTTTCGGTCTTCATACGGCCCAACACGGGCAAATCCTCTTTTCGTCTGTAAGAGAAGAAAGACGTGGAATTTCGGGGTCCACGTATTGACCCTATTAGTCTTTATTGCACTTGTTTTCTCTACAGTGAGCCCCTATGAGGCCCCAAGACTGCCATAGTTGTCTCATTTTCACCGCGGGATACTGATGCACAAAATAAACTCTTATCTAACTCGGCTGCAGCTCAGCGAGGTCAGAATAAGGGTGAAAAATCATAGAAATGGAAGTATTTATCTGGTCTTTCTTTTTCGTCTCCGCTACCCCTAACCCTATTGTGGAGCCACTTACACGTATATACTTAATCGAGCCGATTTCGACCGTTTAGCGGAGGGAAATGCGACACTACCGACTGAAGGCTTCATTCAATCACACAGAGATACAGACTTTTAGTTGACTGGGGTGAATAAAGCTTGTATTTCTTCACTCCTGCTTTGCCACCGTTAGCTATACGAGCCCTTTTTTATCTGACCAGTTCTGATCCAAGCAGTTCCACTGTTTATTTGGATAAAATCTGTGAATTGCAAGCAAAAAAGACACGGAGTGAATCAATCTCTAGCCTTCTTCATTCTCGCTGTCATAAATATCCTAGAAAGAAATCGGCTTCTACTCCCATCCTCAATCCCACGGGGCATGCGTCAATTTGGGCCATGTCCTTTGACAAATCGGGTAGCAGTGGGACAAACAGAGCTGTAGTAACATACCACCGTAAGTGTGCATTGTAAAAAATGCTGTACATGTAGTCATATGAATAATTAGATAAACAGGACGAAAATTTCAATTACAAAGTTATTGACCCATTTAGTCATCACGTTCCAACTGGCACCGATAATAGCACCCGTGTTCCATCCCTGGTCACCTCGTTTACGGTTAGTCAACCAACCAAAGACAGTTTCCGTTCTTTTCGCAACTAACAGTTTAAATTTGGTAGTAGTTGAACTCCAATTTGAACGATAACCACATCCATTTCCCTATTTATTTATCAATGATGCTGAGAGACAAACGTATTCCATGGTCAAAAAAGTTCGTTAAAACACTAGGAATTACTCACGAACATGGTCATGAGGCTTGGATTGTGATGTTGCACAAGATTCCAATGTTTAGGCTGTTAGCACCGTGAACTTGAGATTTCCTGACCTGGAATTCGCATTATTGCTCCTCACTGGTTCTCACTAATTTTCCGTCCTCAACTTCTTGGGATATAATCCCATTTCAAAAAAAAAATATATATTCAGTAAATAAATGAGCCGATGGCGGGGCATACCATAGCGTAGTAACCAAAAAACCGGAACAAATTAATATAGAGTTAATGGCCGTAAAAAACTGAACTGAACTGACTACATATTGTATTTAGTGTTAATCATTCCTGACTCAGTTTATTGTGAACTGTTCTGTTTGGTTAAAAAACCGGCCAGGTGACCGATAGGCAAACTACTCGGTTTAAGGTAAGGAGACCATTAGATGTATAATACATGCAGTCTGTCCAGCTGGTCCATCCGAATTTAACACAGGAGTTCTAATATCTTTGTTTTGCTTCGAATGTATCCAATACTGTTTCAGGCGCGACAGATTGTGCTCTGCTTCGAGATTTTTGTCGAGAAATCGAAATCCCAATCAATACAGCCAATTACGGTCCACACACATATACACTCACACACAAATACAAACGCATACAGACACACGTAAACAAATTTGCCAAGCTTCAAGACCAGTCCGAGCGCGATTTCACATTTTAAAGATTATAAGAGTACACTCAAAACTCAACTTGTTTAGAGTGCTTCATTCTTGTTGTCCTCATCGGTAGCTATGCAAAAGAACAAATTTGTTTTCTAGTCCTGAGTTGCAGTCATTAGTGCAAGTTGTTATTATTAATGTGACTAGTATTTCTATCATTTCTTGCTTCAGGTTATTTCTCTTGTGTGCTCTGTTGTCATCTTTGTGTTATTGATTTCGTGCTCTGATCACGTCAACTATGTGTGCCCTGTGTGTGTTTGCACGAACGAGCTTTTGTGCACTGACGCACGTCAAAAAGCGGCAAGCCACACAAAGTGCACCGCTGCTCTCTTCGCCTTCGAGACTAATGAGAATTCCGTTTGAAATACATACACATACAAATGTACATGTGCATACATACAAGCACGGTGACAACAGGCTCAGAGCACGTAACACACAACGTTGTCATTGGCATCGTAACAGGAACATATGTGCGCGAGCACACACACTTACACACACAAGTGCAAACAGATGGTGCACACGTGGCACATCACTGAAATCTGTTGTCTCGAGCTTGTGAAAGCATTCAGAGCAGTTAGCATGGTACTGAGTGAACACAGGCGTGTTAAAAACAACAATGCCGACAAAATCACTTGTAAAAGGCTATAGCAATTTGGAGGCTTCAAATGGTGAGAGTGACGATGGGAGCGACTGAAGAAACGAAAGTCGTCTCAAGCCTGGCGAGGTCTACGGGCCTCTAACTCAGGATACTAATGCGAACAAGTGTTCCTAGTTGATTAACTGGAATGGCAACAATTAAATTGCACACAAAGATTTACTTTGCAACACGAAACGAAAACACGCCAATTGAACTCACTATAGTCGACTGTAAGATGGCCTTTTTGAGAATTCGCGATTGTCACCAGTCCATTTGCCACTAGAGCCGCCTGTGCACTGAAGAGTGAATCAAACGTTCCAAGTACCAGCTTGTTTTGAATCGATTTCAATGAAACAACACAAATTGTCTGGCTGATTGACATAACATTTGATTCGGGTTAACTGAAATTGGAAAACGCGTCTGTGCACCTGACAAAGGTGAATCTCTCGTTTGTTCATCTCAGAGGGAGAAAATGTGTGGTGGGATACGTAAATGCGTACCTGATAGTGAAAAAAACAAAAGGTTGGATAAATGAGACAAAGAGGACCACCGACCAAAATGAACGTTGACATCATGGATTATTTGGTCAAGGACAATGAAGAGGTGATCAAGGAAGGTTGTTCCCCTAGCTATTTGTGACCACTGATCTGCTGGCGTCTGGTGGGTGTCTACACACTGAAAGTCAAAATTAGGCAGTGAAAGGTTGGTGCACATTTAGAAATTTCGCATCAGGATTAGGAGCGTAAAGCGGGATAAAGCGGGCTTGCTTTATGAATTCAGTCTTCGGTGAAGACGGGTATGTTAGCTTATACTGAAATGCGGGAAACAAATGGTGGTGGCTGTTTGATAATCTACTGTAGTTCATTTGAAAATGATTTCAAACCGTCTACTACTTAGGGATATAAGATGAAAACTAGTGGGCGGTTGGCTATAATGTATTCGCATTTTACCGAAAGGCAAGCTAAGTTCTGTAGCCTGCAAGATCCAGTAAGGGATAAGGAGGAGACACCGTAGCAGACATGTTAGGTAGACGGCTTCATGTGGGAATCAAGAATACATATTTCCCTGCTGAACTACGAATCTGGTTCACATCTGGACCAGTTCTCGTTTTGGAGACGAAAGACAAACTGCCTATGTTTTCAACCTCTTGTTCTGTGTGCCACTTCACTCGCTCCTTTGGGGCCCATTATGTAGATCGAACCAAAAGAGGACTGTTTGAAAACAAAAAGGAACATCATCCTACTTCGCTGAACAAAGAAGCGATAAAGTATAGGCAAACGGCAATCACCATACATTTGATGGAATCGGATGATCTAACAGCACCAGTGAAGCTTTCTCCCCCCCCCCCTATATCGTTAGAGGAGGACTAGCGACGAATGTGAAAAGTCAAATCCCACCTACGGCCGAAGCGAACGCGATCCACCTGAACAATCTCCGTTTATGGAACAACAGGTAAGATTTCTCAATCCGCCCTGGCAATCGGCACCAGATAGGGTTGCGTAACCTGTGACCCAGCGGAACCGATCCGACAATTATCAATACATCTCTCTCGATACCGATTACACAGTATCTATGTGGACATATCATTCTGAATTTCAAATACTTGATTTTACCATTACTTTTCGATCATCGTATCCCAGTATCTATAAGGTGTCCTGTATTTAGCCAGTTGTGAAGCGCCGAGAACAAGCTTGTTTGCTATCGTGTTTTCTAATATGGCAATGTTTGACAAATCGTTGAAAGGTAACCCAGTTGGATTATTGGGTATAACATTCTACTCACTTTCGTTCACTGCTGGTATGTTTATCACCATGTATGAGACCTACCGAGGATTAATGGCGTATAATGTAGGATGGTTGCATCGTTTTCACTGGAGAGGTTGGTGTTGATGCTTTGGTTGAACGGGATTAGTCAGTTTCGATCTCAGGTCGACGGGCTGCAGGAAGTTATCCTATTCTGCTTGTGAAAATCCTCTCTACTTTATATCATAGTAGAAGACACTTGACAAATGCGTATTGAGATAGACAAGATAATCTTGTGACTGTTATATGCTTACACTTTCTGTTGAGATTGTTTTTATCTGACGAAACATTCTGGGGATCCTATCATTCACGTGATTTCGCGAATCTGCCAGATAAACAATAATATAACTGGAAAGTGTCCGTCTTGTCTCCGGGCATAATCAGACTGTTTTGTTGTATGATCAGGAAGTAAGAAGTCGTTTAACCTGGCAGAATTTGAACCCAGCCTCGGGCACGATCAAAGCTTTGAGATCACATGTGCTGAGTTTCATCAAAGTATTTGGGCCTTTTTCTTAGAGATCACTAGATGCTAGCCAGTTGATTTAATGTTAAGTACTGGAAATTAAAGTAAACCTCCCTGTGATGGGCTTACTTAATTTGTATTGATAACCAGTCGATGATACCCAAGTGAACATCTGAACAACCTTCATCGTACCCTCATAATTCAGACGACAGAATACACACGATATCAAAGTGGGGGTTCGATTTTTGTGGAAGTCAACAACTGTTCTCATTGGCTACATCTACGAGACTGATTTCAACAACCAGTTTACATTTCTTGCTCTTTTAGGATAGCTACCTGGTCGTTCTTTCTAATTCGGCGACCAGATATGGGCAAATAAAAACAAGAATTATTGTTCCCAAAAGGCATACATCTGAGTCCTTAAGAGCCTGAATGAGTGATGAGCTCAAGCGAGAACTACAAGGTGATTCGTCCGAAGTTTATCGTCGGTTAGGCAGCAGTTAATTTCCAAAATAAGGACCTCAGGTCCAGAATGGTGTTTTTTGTTTAAAGGGTATGTTTTGCATAGACAGACTGAATTTGCCCGGAAACATACTGCCGATTTCTCGGTTTTTACCGTTCGCTCCTAGGAGTCGTCGGTTCATTTATCCCCATACTTGCACAATACCTTGTTCTTCCGAGCCAAACTTGGCTTGAAATGGACTTATTGGCGAACTGTTCACGTGATATGGTTGGGAGACTTCGACAAATCCTATCTACTAGTCTACGTGTCACTACTTCAATTCTGCAGTCCAGTTTTTAAGAAAGTCATACGCTTGTCATGTCCTTCAGCATTTAGTGATATAGGTGTTCTCATTTTCCTTCCTAGATTTCTCCGAATAGATCTTTCGGAAAAATTGTTCCCCAAAAGGTTCTCTTTCCGATGAGAGGTTCTCATCCGACTAAATGCCTTTAGTAGGTACTTCTAGAGATCTGACTAGTTTTTCTTCATATTTCAGTGGTTCAAAACAGGAAAAATGGATGATCTGAGCGATTCAGATCGGTTTATGGTAATTCATAGGGCTAAGAAGTCTATTAATCGTTCTGATGAAATTCACATCTAGAAGGTGAATTTAGTCTTTCTCTGCTTTATCGGTCAAACATTCGAGTTCCCAACCCATAGCTACACGGCTCATTGTCTCTGTTGCTATGCGTACGTTTAATTTTCTATCTTTTACTTCCTTTATTAATGAAATAACACTGTACATCATTTTTCAGGAAGGGGGCCGCGGCCAACAGAGGGCTGCCAAATGAGGAAGGTGACAAGCGGTGGGAGGGTTCGAACCCGCGACATTCACGTCCAAACGTCACGACCTTATCCGCTTGGCCACCGCCAGCCATGTACATAACTGCGTAAGCTACAGGGGCAATTCACCAAAAGCAAAACTGCTTCGCAACTTTTGTTCTCTATAAAAATATTTTGCCCAATCCATTCAGCTATTACCAATGGAACTGTCTTATTCGTGATTCATAAGAACTGACTCTAGCGACGTACTAATGCAGGGGTAGTGTGAGCTCGTCGTACAGTGTGTTATGCACCGAAAATACGCCTTACTCATCCAATATCCGACACCGGTAGCCCGATTCGAACCCGCCACTTTCCACTTATTGAGCAGATACCCTAGCGGTAAGCATAAGATCGTCGGCACGATTCTGGCTAGTGGTGTCGTTTGGTGAACGCCTGTGATCTACGCCCACTTTCTCTTTTATATGATATCCGGCTGCTCCTGTTGCCAACTCAAAACAAGTGAAGACAAAGGAGATTACCGCTCGCTAATTACCATCGTTGCCTTGACGAAATTCGAGGACCCAGCTGTCACTCGAAACGTGTCAGTTCCTTCTGTTCAAATCTACGATGGTAAATTATTGTATCAGAACGAACCAGCTAATCCGCCACTGAAATAGTGGTTGCTGATTTAAAGGTGGAATCCTGGTACAGGTTGTGCAGGGAAAATTGTCAGGCAATATCAACAAAACATTTCCTCATCTAAACCTTAAACCTCCTGTCAATGACAACCAATGATATCTTTGTAGTTGAAGGACAAGGTCCCTGATTCTGTAGCCTCAGTTTGCTTGTTTATCCACGTGTACCTTTGGGACAACGCATATCGGTCACAACCCTAAGCCTCCGTATGAACACACCCGTGGGCATCATCTCGCATGTATGAGCACTGTAACAATTAACTCACTAAATACGGTCTTTGTTTTTCACTTAGTGCAGGTTAATCAGACTATGGATGCGACGCAAGCTTCCCATGACTTGTGTATAATCCAGGATCAACGGTATGCCTGTGTCCTGTCTTATGCCCGGTAGAAGTTGTTGCCGTTCGCCTATGGATCGCTTGGCTCTGCGTTCAAAACAATTTGCTGTTGCTCTACAGTCTGTCTGAGAATTTCCACCAAAAACGGACTTTAATGAGGACGACAACTGACACGTTCATTCGGCTTGGGGACAGTCATAGGTCGTGAACTTTGTCATTGCTAATGGTTTTGTCCATGTGCTTTTGTCTAACTGATTTTGTTCTCTGAAATTTTGTGGCACATTGAGATGTTGTGACGTGGTTGAAAAGGACTGAAAATGGGCCTGTTTTTCAAATTGCTTTCCTGGTTTTGGTTCCAAAGATATTCCAAACCGAAAACATCCAGAATGAGGACATGACACTACATCTCAAAAATCTCGTTTCTAGCCTTTCTTGTCTCAAGCTTGTACGACCAATCCATTTAGGTTTCAGCAAAAGCAAATTTGATGAATGTTATTCTACCCAGAACTGAGCTGACCCAGGTAGAGGCTTTTAGGGTATATCGACGATCGGTGTGACGGCGCTACACGGTCAGCACATTAAACACGCACTAATGAGTTCAGTGAAACCTCTGGCGAGACAAAGTTGATACCCCTGATTCTCCTATTTGGGTAGTTTCATTTATTTTGTGGATTTCAGTAATGCTTCCTTGGCTTTTGATTGACCTTGAAGTTAGAGAACTACAAGACTATTAACAGGGTATTCTAGAAACGTTTCTTGTAGGAAAACAAGCCAAGCAAACTGACAATCTGTTTTAAGGTCTCGGGAGGAAAAGTTGTTGGCTGTGGATAGCCATGAGAATGCAGATTATCTCGAAAACAATTGATTGGGTATTAGCTAGTGACTGCATTATTTTACACTAATTAAAACCAACCAAATAATTCTGGGCAACTACGGGCTTGTAATTTTTAATCCCGGTTGAGATAGATATGGGAAGCAGAATAATACCAAATGTCTACTTGTCAAATGCCCTTGCGAAAAGTTAAAGACCATTCGTTTAGAGCTCAGGTATAACGGGCCCTAAGGCAACATTAATGATCACTACCAGTTTTGATTGCTTGTCCGTCTATCTGTCCGTCTCTCCACGTGGATGAAAATCTCAGGATTCGCCGTTCGGTTCTTTTCATTAAATGTTTTGTTTAATTTCGACCAGGGTTCGATTAGCGAGTTGTTAACTGTTTGATTTGCACCTTCTCCCGGTGTATTCAGAATGCAGAAGTCATTTACGGCGAGGGTAGATCGAGAGAAGCCGGTTAGTACAATATATATTCTCCTAAGTTATTTGGGAAATATTCCAAAATCATTTGGAGTTATGACAAAATTATTTGGGACTAGCATCCATCTGGCCTGAAGAGATCTCGTTCGCATGAGTCTGAAACACCGTCCACTCCAAGTAAGCCCATCTACACTAATGTGGTGCGATTTACGCTGAATGTTTGCTCATCACAGAACCATGGACTCAGAAATAAAGAAGAATAATGGATAGTGAAAGGTCGATTGAGAAACGGTACGCTGAAAAACCATACAGAAAAGAGAAAATTTAGAATTCCAGAATACCACGGGTTTCGGCAATGAATCGTATTACCCGTTTTCTCCAGTCATCGCTTGGGAAAACTTTGTTGACGCCAAGCCGGCAGTCTGATTACATGCGCACGAGCCAGTACGGTAGTTAAAGTTTTCATGCTTTTTGACCATGTCATCGAGTGGTTACCTTGAAAAATTCATCACACATTACCTGCCTCTCAGAAAAGCGAACGACGAAGCAGTCGTTCTGCAGGCCTCCTCAAAACATGTCTCAAATAAGTTAAACTATTCTGATTCAACGTCTATTCTGGACGTTGAACCTTTAGGACCAAGTACAATAAAGCCTAAATTCTGAATTATTGACAAAATTCTCCCACTGCATCCTATCAATGCTACAGTGACAAAGGTGTTCAGACACTGACAGTTTTCTCAAACCTGCTCTAGGTGGTCTTGTTTCGGAAGAGTTTAGCAATGTCGACCTCACTGCTGCACTGCATACTCGACCTTTGGTGAATGTTAGTTGAACTGTCAGTAGACACGAATGCACTCCATCTGATATACCCAAGTGCCCAAGTGAGATATAACTAACTAGTTAAGTGTATCCATCTACTTCATTCACTTGTTCTGTTGCAACGACCAGGTTTTGGTTCGAGATAATCCTGTCCTTCAGCAATCTGTTGCACCTCAAAGGTACAAAATGTGCCCCTAAAACGAACCTGCACTATCGTTTGGGCCATCGAAAGAAACCAGCAACTTACGTGTGTTTCTATGGGTGACACGATGTTATTCGCCTGGTTCAAGTTAACCTCCTTTCTAGGTAAATATTAATGTCACTATTCTCACACGAGGATAGGGTTAACCACATCACTGTCAGAATGAAAAAGTTTAAAATAAAAGTTTAAAGCGAGCAACCTCGACGAATGCTAGTTCTCGTGGTAAAATTTAACGAAATATTGCTGTAAGCACGAGCTCAGCCTCGTCTATTTGAACACAGATGGATAAGGAAAGACGGCCTTACTTAATTCCGAATATCTTTGGTATAAATTGGGAACATTCCGTCCTAATTAAGAAGATACTCGAGCAAGTGTATAGATGAATCTCTCCTACTGTTATAAAAATTCAGTCATCAATTCGGACTCAGGATGTTGTTCTGATTCATCATTAGCATTGATTCACGATTGCCCGGTTTTATTTGGGTAAAACTTTCCTCCCTCAAGCTCTTAAGTTCTCAAATGAAAATAGTATTAGTTCTGATCTCAGCAATTTGCACGGTTAAGCGACTATGACTATATGAAGGTTCCTGAGATACAATGAGTACTGTACTTTCACTTAAAAAGCTTGAAAGTTGATCATTTGTTACGTTATCATGTACAAAAGCATTCCAAATGAAGGGATGGAACACTACTATGAATTCGCAACTTCAAACCATAGTATATCGGGCTGCCATTCACAACTCTGTTACAAATAACCATTTTTTGTCTTCTGTCACCAGATATCTCATGGTCATTGCCATTTAACAGAAACTCAGTTTCGCTGGAACACATTAGGTTATAATTCTTGTCTGATTTGGTAGCTGGAATTATGAGAATGACGCCATTCTGAATGAATCATTCATTAGACGTGGCTGATCGCCTCTGACCATATGGCAACATCATTATACAGCCAGATTGTCTGTTTTGCCAGGAGTCATCGAGGGTTCCCATCCAGTATTTTACCTCACGAATAAAATATATGATCCGAATCCAGGAAGAGATACTTACACTGATCCGTCCTGGCCAGCCATCAATTCATGGCACCTAATCTTTGCTCATCCCGCGATCTCATTCCTAGTTGAAGCTAACGGTCACCGAAGAAAAAACAGATGAATAGCTCTTCACTACTTTAATGATTTTCACTCGTAGTCCAAGCCTCCATGTTTCATGACAAACCATTTGAAATCTGATCAAGTTTTAAAATAAGGAGGTCTAATTCTTACCACATAATTGAATTAGTGGAAATGCATTTGTGGTTTTACATTGCGTAAGTTGCCCAGCGAATTTACAATCAAAATAGTGACACGAAAGTTACAGTTAGATGCAACTCCCGTTCTTCCTTATTAACAGCTGTACTGATATGTTAATAACTGAAATAGCCCTGTGTTGTTATTCATTGGGTAACAGGTGGAAATTCCTTCATTGAAAACCCCTCTGTGTAGTTTTGGAGAGCAGCAGATTTTGAACAGCAACATCTCGAGGTACCATGTAAAAAAGTTCGGCATGATCTGTTTTTCCTGTCTTTTTTTGTTATTTTTGATGATGGCATAGAAACAGAAACCCTCAGGAATTATGTGCCACTCAGTTGTGTGCTGTCTGACGATGAAGTCCACGGCGGTGGCAGCACTTGAACTCGGCAATCGCTTTCAGACGTCATTTCGTCCAATCCGTGACTATCGCCCATGAGGAAGAAAGTTTAATGGAATTGACCAGTTGCCTCTGTGGTTGAGTCCATTCGGTTTCTTGCCACTTTCAACTATCGCCTAGTATCTATTCTATGGGGCATGGTAGGTAACCAATGCCCCAATTCGTTATTTACCCTAGGAATCAAATAGCTTCTGACCTGGAACAAATGAGCGAAATCATTCGTGATTACTGACAAGCTCTTCAGTAGGCAACGTTGAAGTTTCAACGAAAACAATTGTCAAACATTCATTTGCGCACCATGTTGTTCAACTGATTTTCCGTTAAATTTGAGAAAGTATATTTTATTTAATTACATAACAAGATGTTCGTACTAAATTTCTGAATGCACCTGGGTGAAATCTGCATACCTTTTAGGTCTAAATATGGCAAATCTTTAACCCCGTCGTGATTTGAGCCCATGGCTAGAAACTACCAAAGCTTTTCTACCGACTGCCTTGCCAGCAGACCTCGAGAACTCGCCGAAGTGTCTTTGGACCATTAAGCAAAATTATGTACACCTACGGAATTTTGAACCTACGGCAACTTGAATTCCCTGTGAAGCATCTCCCAGTGAATGAAATAGTGGTCACTAGGTGGTGGAACACATGCTTCGATGATATCCATACACAGGTTCAGATGAAGTCTGGACAAATGGATTTCCTTCCTTTTATATAGTGGTACTTGGGGGTTGGAAAATTTACAAGCGATGATCAATAAACAACACTGTTGGTTTCATACCGTTTATCAATGAACATATGGAAAGTAAGCCGGGCTAAACAATCTTCAGGTAACCCAAAATTTCCCTTGAACGCGGAGTGATTTTGAAAGCCCTGTTTAGTTATATCATTGAGATGATCTGTAGCTATTTCAAGGATGGTCCTAGGAGATCTGGTTACTTGCAAAGGTCACTTGGTCTAAGTAATCCAAACATCAGGAAAGTAATTCTTGGTGCTTTTCCTGTGATCACGAGTGGAAATTTCAGTGTCAATTAACAAAAAGGTCTAAAAACCTTTCTGCTTGGCCTGTAAAGTGAACCTAATGATTAGTTGTTGTCCCGCAATGCACGATTCCACTGATCGATATTACAAAATTAGTTTCATTGTTGTTTTAACCCATTCAACGATTTCCCAACTGGCTAGTGTGCGAATGAAAATAACACGACGGTCTAAAGTAAAAAGCGTCTCGGTCTGTGGGATTTGATTTTGGTCAGCGGGGTAGATTTTTGGATTGAAAAATTTGAATTAATTCTCTGAAATGGTTTGCTGATGATGTTGATTTAGAACCTCGTGACATTGTTGCTTATCCCCTTTGGGATCTATTAAGCGAGTATGTTTTGCAGGATATAAATATTCAACAGCCCTGATGTTTGAACCCATCAGACAAAAATCAGTTGACAGAAGGTGATATAAAACACATTAGTAGTCTGTATTTTTTGTGCAAAACAGGGAACGTTCATAAACTGTAAATCTTCTTGCATTCTCATACTTTTTCGGACTAAACAGATAATGGGGCGATCAAGCGCATGAGGGGTATCTGTGTGCATGGACGTGTACGTGTGTGCCAGTGGATTCGGAGTCCTGTTTTGATTCTGGCTTGTTTCTGTGTTTGTTTCGTGTCCGACTTGTGGAAAGATTGGGGGGAGGGGTCAAATTTTATCTGTCCACACAAAAAATCCATTTGAAGATCGCTCAGAGAGGAAAGGGAAATTTGTACTTCGGTTGAATTTCTCGAGTCTTTCAGTTCGATCGCAGACAGGGATTGTATGCATGCACGAATCAGTGCGCACACAATCAAATATAGACAGACAAATGCGTACATACGTACACGCAAGCACACACACAAACACGCGCACATGGTGGTTACGTGACCTCTTTTGAGAGATCTACTGGAAGCAAACACGACCCAGCTCAAGTCCAATTTGCGCTTGACCCAATAGGCCAGACTCCTGGGAGAGAATCACATCTCGAATGGGCAGTCGTTGTGATCGGGTGTTAATCTCGAAGGTGGATTTACCGTAGCCCGTTGAATTAGTCTACAACAAGGTAGAGGGAGTACATTAGAGGAATCGTAAATGGCTTGGTACAGACATTTCCGATAAATTAACCCTACCCTATCTTTATTTCATTTTAGCAAACAAGTAACGATTTAACAGAATCAATTGCATAAATTTGCAGACCAGACAACGGGATAGTACGCACAATGATAATTTTCGGTCTTACCTGGCAACCGTTGTGTACTGTGAAATATTTCATAATAGGATCATCCTCACTGAACACTCGGTCATTATCTGAGAAGAATCTCACTCCATTCGACCCGGTTAGATCGGCGTTGTTGCATAGCACGGTGATCGACTGAATTGCCTTGGACGTGAGTACTTTCAAAAAGTTGATTTGATCATCTGGTATGCTGTAGGTAAACTGCATGTGACGGTAGGGATATCAATGGAATTGAATACGTGGTCATATAAGCATGAGTTAATGACTAGTGTGATCCAGAAGAAAAGAAGGATGATTGTAGCAGTAATAATATGTTACTCGCTGGAGTAACCAGTAGGTTATAATTATGGGATCAATCGGTGGTTTCTCTTATTTAGTTAACTCAATTGTTTCCGTCGATCACGTACATAACACCACTCACTAGTCATATACACGTGCTGACTCGGGCGGCGGAGGTACATTTAGGTCCTACTGAATGAATTAAAAACGTGGACTGGCCAAAAAAGTCAAGCGAAAGTTCCCATATAACACTGAATACTCAAGTTGATGATCGATAAACAGGCACAATATCGATTGCTGACATTTTACCCAGAAATATCCTCTTAAATCCATTTGGAATTTCCTTCGCCTCATTTCTATACAAGGAACAACATTTCGGAACAAGATTAGTTTCCAGAATGAAATACTTACTACTACTGCCCAGTGAGCCCAGAATACCTTAGTGCAATGTGTGTGAAAACGGACAAGTAAAGTGGGTCGAATGAAAACAGTATGCGGAGTCAGACTTGGGATTCCTATGATAACCAGTTCACTGTACTGATTGTTTCAGCCCTGATAATCGCACTGGGTTGATACGGTTAGTTGATACTTTTGGGAAGTACTTTGCTAGAAGTACCACCTGGTAATAATAATTTCCACGCATATCCCTTTCCAGAAAACGCGGTTCTATGACGTTATTCAGTTAAATCCATCCGAAAAAAGTACGATAAGGATGCCCTTCACTTTATCCGATTTTGACTAGTGCATTTTGTCACCATTAACTGAACTGAGGAGAGTTCCAACACAATGCTTTTCGAAAGCCCACAGAGATACCATGTCCGTTTGAACACTGTATGTGCACTGTTAAGATACACCAGAATTGCGGATATATTGCCACTAGACACGATAATTATAAGTCCAAGTAGGAATTGCTTGTGACCTCAGTTCAGTAATCTACTTGTAAATTTACTATTTTCGGACAGTTGTGTCTTAAACCAAATCGGTGTTTGATTCAATGAATTAATAGGGAAAATATTTTAAAATCGCTGGTGGAGCAACACTTTCCTCGCTTCTATTATCATACGAGAACAATCAGAAGAGAGGACCGGATAAGGTGAACATCTAAAATGTTGCTGGTAATCTGGTGGAATATTTGCTTTCGGTAGGAAAAAAGGTTTTGCATAACCCCCCGGTCACTTACCCGGTCTTCGCCGCGGGACTTTGTGAACCAAAGTCGTTTTTCGTATGCGCTGGAGGATATTTCACCAAGCTCATAGGACTGGGTTTTGGGTTCCAGACAAGTCTCTCTTGATTGCATACGGCAGAATACCTCAACCGCATCTTTAGCAGAACCACCATTCGGATCGACCCAGTAAAGACCTGTTGAAGCATTATAGGATAAAGTAGGTCGTAACTGTCCCTTCAATCTATTTGTCTTTTTCTCTCAAAAATGTTTGCATGTATATGGAGGTGCGAAAGAATACAGTAACTCACCATCCGGAAGTGTCGGGTATGCCTGAGCTAGATGACGGCACGATCGTGCTGGATATTTTCGGGTTCCGTTAGGCATATGCAACGACAATGCCACGGTATCTCTCATCATTTTACCGCCGTAACCCATTGCCGGAGGTCCTGGTGGTCCCGGAGGCCCTGGAGGTCCTTCATTACCCATAGGACCTGGTGGTCCGCGTGGTCCATCTTTCCCAACCGGACCTGGAGGTCCCATGGCGCCGGGTTCACCAATGAAACCAGCCTCTCCAGGAAGTCCTGGCAATCCTGCAGGACCGACCTCTCCAGGCAAACCGGAAGGACCCATATAGCCTCGTGGACCAGGCAAACCTGGTTGACCTGGATTACCCGGAAGTCCGGGGTCTCCAGGAGGGCCAGTCCAACCCTTGTGACCTGGTGCACCCGCTTTGCCTTGACGTCCTGGTGCTCCGTCTATGCCTGGACGTCCTGGAAATCCGGGTAGTCCGGGTTGACCCTTTGCTCCTGGGCCTCCATCCGGACCGGCGTCACCGGGATCGCCACGCTCTCCGCTTGGTCCATCGGGTCCAGCAATACCCGGCGCACCACTTGGTCCGATAGGTCCCTTCTCACCGGCCTCACCAGGTGGACCTTGTGGACCACGCTCACCTGCTGCTCCTTGTGCACCTTGTGGACCTGGTTCTCCAGCTGGACCTGGAGGACCGATATCACCATCAGGACCGAGTGGTCCAGAGGGACCGGGAGGTCCAGATAATCCAGGAGGACCTTCCTTACCAGGTGGACCAGCTTTTCCTTGGGGGCCAGGAGCACCCATGGCACCGGCAGGACCTACTGGACCTGGTCGACCTGGCGCACCCATTTTACCCTAATGCGGAGAAAAAGGGAAAATGGCCCACGGTGTTTGAAACTGTTAATGCAAAGCTTTATAACTGATGCTTCTCAAATAACATTTACTCATGTGTAACTGGTTTCATTGTGATCAATTCCTCCATTCAGATTTATTTTAGAATGCATTATAGGAGGAGTAGTATCCAGGTAACTTGCATTTACTAGTAGTCAGATTGTGCTTTTGTTACGATAGAAGATCTTCTTTAAATTATTGACAGCCAAACTAAACACCATTATTGCAAAAATGTTTTAAACACGTGGACTGTTAATACAAAAGTCTTGTCTCTGTAGTTCGCGTGGAGAGAGTGACCCTGAGGTTCACAAACCTGAGGTCCCGGAGAACCATCATTTCCTTGAGCGCCTCGCGGTCCAGCTTGTCCTCTCAAACCTGGTGGTCCGTCCTCTCCTGGGGGTCCTTTTGCACCATCAGTGCCAGGGGGACCAGGAGGACCACGTGGACCGGGAGCACCACGTAGGCCTGGAGCTCCAGGGGAACCAATTGTGCCATTAACACCTTCCAATCCAGGGAGACCCGGTTCGCCTGTAGGCCCAGGGATACCCGAAGGTCCTGGAGGTCCGGGATTACCTGTATCACCCATTTTACCGGCTGGACCTTGCGGGCCTGGTGGTCCTCGAGGTCCTGGTTTACCAGCTCGGCCCGGATTACCCGGTCGACCGTCTTTGCCATCACGTCCACGCATACCTTCCAAACCGACTGGCCCGTCTTCTCCCGGAGCACCAGGTTCTCCCATTGGACCTTGATCTCCAACGGCTCCTACAAGTCATCATGCGAAATAGAGGCCGAGGGCGATACAAGATTTCTTATTTCATGCTTTGATGTTTGGTGCACTTACAGAATATAAAACGAATTGTCAATTTTCTTGGGTTACATTGGAAACATTTAGTTGTTTGGCAGATGGTGATGGTCATTTATACTTATTCGAAGAAATGATTAAGGTCCTATTAAGTTAGTAAACAGTGATTTCCTGGAAGATATCTTATTTCTCCAACGCTGATAAGAAATAGAAAAGTGACTGTGACAAGAAGACCATTTACAGTTGCCTCGATTTCTGTCGATAACGCACTCGATATCTAATGAGTTATTCAGTTGCTCAAAACCCAGGGAGGAAACCGTTCGTTGTCTTCAACCTTAAGCTGTCCTTTCAACTACCTATCCGTCTACCAAAAGAGCCATATCACGTTTGAAAAACAGCACGCACGCTTACATATGCATATATGGAGACATACGAACCTGGATTGCCTGGGCGACCTCGGGGACCAGCGTAACCTGGTTGACCTTTCTCTCCCTTCGGGCCTGCAATTCGTACGGCAGTGTCTCCTTGAATGAGAACAGGTCCTCTGGGTCCTGCTTCACCCGGCGAACCTGGTTCGCCAGGCTCACCATCATCACCGGGTGCTCCGTCCACACCAGGAGGACCGCGTGGTCCTTTCAGTCCGCGAAGTCCTGCCTGGCCGATTGAGCCACGCACACCGGGAGTGCCCTAAAGAAATAACAGCCGCCAGATAGCGGTAGAGGAGACAGACAGAAAGGATTAAGCAACGGTGGAAGAGTCAACTAACTTAGAGAGAGAAACAGACAAATGAAACGAAGTTGCTACCCTTAGTTGTGTTAGAGAAGTTATATCAGCCAAAACACATTTTTCGCTCAAATTAGCACTAACTGCACAGTATTAACGTAATTTCATTTTCTTTTTGTTACTTATTAAGAATTGAGTCTGGACCAAAATAGGTTCGGAATAAACCAAAAGATTGTTATGCCCCGCAATATTACTAGGTAAGTAATTTTCCAGAAGTCAGTAACACGCCTATGAAGCAACGCCATGTTAGTGATTACTGCGAAATTCTTTACGGAGTGGGGGACAACTGAATGTTATCGAATAGTTTTATGACCAGTTAGTGGATGATGCCCACACCTGAACTTCACAATATTGTCAGCGTGACATCTTAACCTGGGAAGCAGAAACGGACTTGAATATCATCGAATATCTGTGCTGCTTTTGTGATTTAAAGTTAGGTCTTTCACCACCTACTTCCGTTGTTAGTAAAATAACAATGTCCATCATTTTGGAGAAGGTATTAACCGTCATCTGGGGGTTCCGAAGTGGTGCATTTGGCCAGCGGTGGAGAGTTTCAACACAGCTCTCCAATTAAGATCACCCCGAAGACAGCCGATTGACTACACTACTCACAGGCCTTGATTGATGCAAGAGGCTAAGAGTAAGACGGCTAAAGAACTTCGATGACTGGGACTCATGTTCCAGAGATTCGTGAACTCTTTTCACTTCAAGCTAGCTGTTCTAGGAAAAGACCAATTGGCGGACAAAAGTGGAGGTACGACAATCATACGCTTGCGATTTTAGTTAAATAGTTAAGCTCTTATCATGAACTCTCGTCGCTCTAAACAAATTTCCTTCCTTAATAAATATGATTCTTGTCATTTTTATGAGAGACAATAACTCCCACGAACCTTAACAGCGATAAAGATGACTAGACCTTTAGCGGAAGCCAAAAGTACGTCATTTTAATGCTCCTTAGCTAAACGAGATTAAATTCTGATAGCTCTGCGTCCCTTTATCGGTATCAGCAATCACATTCAACTTGGCTACGAGTATCCGCTGAAAATTCCACATTGTCACAATAACTAAAGTCTGAAATTCAAAGTACTCACGGCAGGTCCAATGCGACCGGGTGGTCCTTGAGCACCAGCTTCACCTTTTGGACCTTGTACACCCGGATAACCTTGTTCGCCTTCCGGTCCGGCCGGACCACGTTCACCCATATGTCCGGGAGCTCCGGCTGGTCCTCGTGCTCCAGGTTTGCCGTCGATGCCAACTTTCCCATCACGACCAGTAGGTCCTTTTTGACCTGGTGCACCTGGTGGTCCAGCTACACCAGGCTGACCCGTTGGACCAGCAGGGCCTGGTGGACCACGTTCACCGGGAGCACCGGCTTCACCTTCTTTTCCAGGTGGTCCGACTTTACCACGACGTCCACGGGTTCCTGGTGTACCTCTACTGCCAGTTTCCCCAGGCGCGCCGGCGTCGCCAACATCACCTGTAGGTCCGCGGTTTCCTCGGGGTCCCTGAGAAAATCAGGGGGTATCGTGTCATCTTCTATGTCATACGGGCTGTGGGCTTTCTAGCTATACCTCTGCCATCTAATGTCTAAGATGAACTTTAGAGAAATAAAAGTAAAAGCTAAGTATGTTTAGGAGTTACATTATTCGCACAAAGTAATTGACTTTCAGAACGTCAGCCGATGATATCCTGCTATTGAGTTTTCCATTAGATCTTTTACTGCTGATTGCATTGGGTTTTGGTTAGGCGAATCAAATCTCTTGACAGTTTTTAAACAAACTGCTTAACAGCTGGAAATGTAGTATTTGCGAAAATCTATTCAGCCCACTTTTCGGTTACAGCCGAGAAATGTTCTCATGGCTCAGCTGACATCCAGTAAGGCATTCTCGACGATCAAAATATTTTAGACGTGCAGAGGCAGTACATAGAGTGCAGATCAAATTATGAGGCGAATGGCTATTACTGCATCAATCCAGCACGTATTTTCATTTATGCAAGAAACCCGCATAGTGGTAACCACTATTCAGAAACAATAAAAGTAAATTATTCCAAAGACAGCTGTTGTCAACAATGGATTGTTCAACGGTAGATCTCCGATAGGTCTAGGGATCTATCACTAGACTTTCACGTTCAGATTACTATTTTTTGGCCTGGCAACCAGCCAATCTCATTCTGACTTTGATCTAACTATTTTGGCTTTTGCCAGGTCTATCACTAGGTTGTGCAAGTGATTCATTGCTGTTATCAAACTACACGTAAGACAATTTCCACGGTTGGACGATCTATCATCCAATGAAATATCTTACCGGCACTCCTGAGGGCCCTGGAGGTCCGGATGGCCCTGGAGGTCCAGCAGCTCCGGTTTCGCCATCATCGCCAGGTTTTCCAGGGGGACCTTTTGGGCCAATATCACCACGCAGACCGGGTGAACCGTCCTGACCTTTCAAACCGGGATAACCCTGGGGACCAGGTTCACCGTCTTTTCCAGCCAATCCTGGCAGACCAGTAGGTCCTCGAAGACCTGGTCTTCCTGGTTCGCCGTCTTTACCCTGCTCACCCGGTTTTCCGCTTAATCCGTCCAAACCTGGATTGCCAGGCATGCCCGGTGCACCGACCATTCCGGTATCACCTTGGGGTCCACGTTCACCCATGGGACCTCGTGGTCCTTGTTTGCCTTCATCACCGACTGGTCCGTAAGGCCCAACATCACCGATATCACCGGGAGGTCCCATTGGACCTGGTGGTCCCGTGGGGCCCTGTGCCCCAGGAATACCCTGAGAGCCTTTGGCACCCAATGAGCCTTGAGCACCTGGCGCACCTGGGACACCACGAATTCCAGTCGCACCTCGGGGACCCATCGGTCCCGGACTTCCACGTTCACCTTTCGGTCCAACCTGACCATCTTTACCGGGTATACCCTATGGGAATGTGTTATCAAATAGAAAGAGCAAAGTGTGTCAAATATGAGTCGCTGACTAGTTGCAAGATGAACACTGCAACTGCATGGGTGGCCAGAAATATATTTCTCTTGTTTTATTCTTTAGTTGTTTGTCTACACTTTAAGGCTGAAAAACAAGCAAACCTATGAAGTCGACATTCAGAACTAGAAAATTACTTCCTCACAAAGTGATAAAATCATCTAAGCTTTGGCCGATGGTTGACGTAGCAAAAAGTATGAAAATCCTAACCAGTGAGGTGGCTTGTGTAGGTGAAGTTAAGGGTTAAGGGTCACGAAATACTTTAAAGCGGTGGTTGGAGACTGTGATATGGCTCAATGTTGCAATCATTGGTGTTTCCTAACTGTAAATCTTTTCGGTTCTAGATAATTATTCGAATTAATACTTAGCAGTCGGTCTTTAACTATCCTTCTCTTTAAATGAAAGGTGTTCCGATGTGGCGACCAAAACCAGGCCGTATTGATGCAAGGTTAATGGTTGTATAAAGGGAACTGAACTGATCAGGTTAACTAAAAATCGATCAATTCTTATAGTAATATTTTTAAAGGGTGTCTGATGAATAACAGACTCATTGCTTTTTGAGAAAATAGAGCTGAGGTTATTGTCAATCGCATGGTTACACGTGATAGGCACAAAACACTTACTGGTGGTCCACGTTCTCCGGGACTGCCGGGACCACCATCTGGACCGGGATCTCCTGGATCGCCGGGAGAGCCAGGAATTCCAGGAGGACCGTCATCACCTTTCAAACCAACAGGACCGATCATACCAGCAGTTCCGGGTGGACCTTGCAATCCGGTTGGACCCATCTGCCCGACCGGACCATCTGGGCCTTGAAAACCGATTGAACCCACAGGGCCTTGAGCACCAGGAAGACCAACTGGACCTTTGGGACCAGGCGGGCCCATTGGTCCCGGTAGCCCAACCTCACCACGTTCGCCCTGGAATTTAAAATATCCGCAAGTGATACTTTTTAACATATCCAGGAATAACTATTTTGAAGAGTCATACAAAAAATAAAGTTATTCGACTGAAGTCTCAAAATGTACCAGAATGTGACACACTTTTAATTGACATTCAAAATAATCACGCTTCATTTGTGCTGATCAGTGATGATGCAACAAATCATATTCCGAGAGAAAGTAATTTTGCTACCCTAAGTACCCGTTAGACTTCGTAATAATGCAGACCAGTAGTGACAAGACAACCATACACTTTCAGGCAAATACTGCTCGAATTATTATTCGCTTCACGAGAGTCACATAAGCTGATAAAAACGACAAAGAAAAAATCCACTAAAAATTTCAGTTTCACTATGGTGCGTCCTGTATAAATATTTATTTACTTTACCAGTCACCGACGATCTTTAAGTGGTCGTGTTCGAGCAAAAAAGGCACGCCTTTCCAGTACATCTACACCGCAAGAGGGCACATAACCTCCGAATTTGCAAGTCTCTTCATGAAGATCGCTAGCTTTGCATGAATCAGCCGAATAGTCGCGCGGTAAATAAAGCAAGTTTCTAATCAGTTAACTTCCAACGGGACAGATACTGAGTTAACTGAGATAGTGGATTTAGGGGACCAACTGAACCCCAGATGGTGATCATCCAAAATGACCGAGCCAGACGGGGAATGACTACAACTGTATCTGTTGATTATTGCTTGTTCACAGTGCTGAATGTACAATCGTGATCATCAACTCCAACATTTCTAACAACGTTGCACTGGTAGAATGGCAGTTTTCTCGGAAACACAATCAACAAAATAAATTCTAAAGTTCGTATCTGATTGATTTGTCACCAAATTTGGGCTGCTATAAAATTCCTCTGTAGGATGAATTAGGACTCAATTAGGTTCACAATTTTTAATTCATGAGTGACTCAGTTACATAACCATACAATGTTGGTAAAAATCTACTGGTAAGAAACAACAAACTTTTCACACGTACCACACCACCACCTGGTCCAGGAGCACCCTTGCTTCCTTTCAGTCCTGGCGGTCCAACTGGTCCGGGCAAACCTCCGGCTCCGATCATGCCGATTGGTCCAACTGGGCCTAGTGGACCTTGCGGCCCGGGGAGTCCGGGATCTCCATCCAAACCAGGTTTACCATCCATACCAGGATCTCCAGGTGGTCCAGGAGGACCACGAATTCCATCAGATCCGGCTGGTCCTGGTAGACCTTGTTCACCAACCTTACCGGGTGGTCCAGGGGGTCCCGGAGGACCGGGCGGTCCTGGTTCACCGGCTGCACCTCGAGGTCCAGAAACGAAATTCGGTTGTAGATAAGGACCCGGACCTTTTACGCTCTGCAGTAGGTGTAAAAATTTAATGAAGAAAAAACAGATAAGAAAGATACCCTCTTTGTTTGAGGTGAGCTGTTAATTCACATTTATTGCACGTGTCTACTAGGCTTTTTGTTGTTTTCGTTTTGTTAGTCCGGTTGTCTTTGATTAAGTTTACAAAGTCGAGCATCAGACTCTGTCCATAGCATTGTCCGTCGGACCGGTCTCATTCACTGGTGTCTGAAACGATCACATACCATATTATTCTAACACCTTCTTGTCTATCCGTTCTCGTATTCGGGTTAGAGGTCTGCCCAGAAGGACAATGACCGGATAGGGAATGCGGTTGGACCGGCTGACTAAATCTCACGGTCCAAACTTGGTCATTCCGAATACTCATTGTCAAATTCACTTTCAAATTCTACGACTCAGACCACTGGTGCCTTTTGATCACTGAAAAACTGGAAGGTTTACGTTGCCTGTGGAATCAACGCCGTTCGCATAACGCAAACCAATACTGTGGCCCAGTCGGTAAACTTTGTTGGAGACTGAACATGAAATACTTACGGTACTACCCGTTTGGCGAGGAAAGCCAATCATGTTTGTCCTCATCGTGGGGACACATACACAAATGGGACTTGGAGGAAGACTGTATAACATGCTTAGAGCATTATGTGAGCATGCCTGCCATCCGCCCAAGGTGGTTCCCGGCTGTCTGAATTTTATCAACTCCAACTGGTCTAATTATCACCCACTGCCTTGCCATTTTGACATACGTAGATGGGAGAATGTCGGACACTCACCGGTTTCTTTAGCTGTGATCGGAAAATCGGATCAGAAGAGCCGCGAGTAGCCGTGTAATATGGGGCAATCAAGAGAAGTGAGTGATCAGAAGTTGAATGAAATTTGCCAGTACAAGCAGACTGGAACTTGCCAAGTAGACATTCTTGGTTTGTTACGTGCAAAACCCCAAGAGTATTTAAAAAACGAACCACAATGATTATTGTCATTGAGAATAATAAATTTCTCCAAGCATTATTTCATATGCCTCTTCAGAGGGGTCCATAAAGTGTTGGAGGATGTGGTTATTGGTTGTGACCAGTGACATCGCGTTAAATTGTTCTCTATTTTTTCCCCACTGTTTACTTCTCCCACAGCTTTGACTAATCTTGACTAATGTCAGCTGGAACTCGCCATGACTGGAGCGAAGTTAAATTCGCCCTGTAGACCAACTGTTGAACACCACTTGAATGCACGACGGTCTGTGCAACCGATAAATTCAGTCCTCAAAAATTACGCGTGCAGCTCTAACGGTTAGAAGTATTCAGTAACCGCTTCGCTCTTTCAATATCGATAGCCAGTCAAGCTTCGGTCTTTACGCATATGAGGCGAAACCAGTCGGTTCATTGGTTAACTGAGTCGATTTTATTAAGATAGAAGACAAACATTCACTAAAGCCAACCACCGCTGATCGTCGTGCACGATTATAGTCTTTGCCGCCTTCGTGAAGACTAGCATATTCTTCCGTCACAGACTGAATAAGGGAACCATGTGTTGATATTGTTTATTGCTATCCTATAGTAGTAGATTGATTATTTGATTTTAATTCCTTGTCAGATTAAAAATCGGACCCATTGTTTGTATGATGCAGAATGTGATACCATCAGTGACTGAAATCTGTATAACTCATAAAGACCAGGTTTCCGATCGACAGACAGTCAATTAGTAAGATGGAATGACTAACGAAAAGAAAGAGAAAGCATTAAATGTGGTACTCACTGCAGGTGCTGGGGCTGGAGTGAGCTGAACATGATCGGGATCAGAGCCACCAATGGCCAGGTCTTCTGATGCCTCATCAACTTGTCTAGGTACTCGTTTGAGGGGTTCGCCTGTGGTGATTCCATAGATATGTATGTAGAAAGTGAATAAGCGTTAGATACAATACATTTGTACATTCATGTACTAACAGAGCGAACTAAAGCTAAACGAAATAATAGTGACACGGTTAATTGCATCAAGCGGTAATGAAGTGTGAACCCTAGGTGGATGATTATTTTCGAATACTGACAGTGGGTTTTGGAGAGGACCTTGGGAGATGCTGTTGCTTTTGTTCATTGCGTGGATTTGTGTGTGTCTCACGCTGACCGTATGGAAATTTCAATACATCTGGTGCCCTCAGAAGAATAACCTTCAGTTGTAATCATCTCGGAGCAAAAATACTTATTTTTATCTTCATGTTCTGTTCCGGTCGGACTTAGAACGGAAATCGGGACAATTACGAAACAGCTGAGTTTGTACAAAATCCCGCGATACCACCAAAAGTTTCTTATTTTTCGGCAAATGGTACCATGCAACTCGAGAAAATCAAAACTCGAAAACTGACGTGTCTGAACTTGGTATGTGGACTGAGTGATTCATCATGCGAAAAAGCGGATTGTTTGCCCATGAATTTCGTTGTCGTTTCATTTGTTGTTGTTGTTGTTGTTGTCGTCGTCGTCGTCGTCCGCTGTGATGTTGTTGATGAGGTTATTGCACGACGAATCATCTCCCAACGCGGATATCAAAAATTAATCTCATGAATTATTTCTTGATGAACAAATAAAGTATGAAATTCCGCTTTGAAAACTCAAGGCACGGGACGAAATTTGAAGTACTAGTCCCAACTAATTCATCTGAACCTCGATTCTGAGTTAGTTTCGTGTGTTCGATTTCAACGAATTCCTGAACTGACACAGATGACAGAATAAACTAATGTAGATATCACCCCACGGACTTGTTTTGACGTGTCTAAAAATCAAATCAAGTCGGACTCTGACCTAATTCATCTCAGTGAACGAGTTTTCTCTAACGCGCCCAGGGATACATTAGACGTTCAACTAGACATTCAGGATTCTTACAGATTTTTCTTGCGGATGGTGAATTCAAATATTATCAACCATTATCAGGAACCATGCATGTTTTCAGACCAAAGATGAAAAACAATTATAGTCAGCAATGATGGAGGAGATAAAAAGCAAGTTATTTAGTGTATTCTTACAGGTAATTGATTAGTTGGGTGCATATTTTGGTTTCGGAATGATTGGGTGGAATCTGTGTAAGCTTAGCAAAGAAATCACTACAATGTTTGCTGCTTTTAGAGATGATGAACTGATTACAGAGCGGGAAGGTTGGAGTTTATTACAATAATGGATAAAGCGCGAAGTATACCATATGTTCTAGCGTTTCTTTGCCTTACCAATAAACAGTGTCGTTGTTTGTCTAATGTTTACTACTGACCATGTTCATGGGCTGAAGAGTGTTTTCCCCCATGAGCAAACAAATTCCTTTTGGACTGGTAAACCCGTGTGAAGTTTCGCACCAAACAAACAATATCCGCAAGCAGACGACTAAATATTTTCTAAAGTAAAACATAAAATAGAGTTCACTTAGCTTTTGCACAAACGGAAAGAGGATGTTCTTTGCTCCTGTATGTATGCGTAGTGCAACTATTTCTGTGTACTTATTTGTGACTCCGATGCAATTAATAATTCCATTGTTAATGAACCGATTGGGCTGTTTCTCCGACCGATCATAACAATATCCGTGGCGGTAATATCAGGTCTTTGGTATTCACTGCAAAACTTGCTCTAATAATGTTTCTCTCAGGCACAATAATGAAGCTAATCAAATTGCGAGAGATACAGTAAGCATAATGCATTTTAGATTAGGCACCGAACAGCCACTGCATCCTTGTCCTATCACTGGGCCTCAATCCTTCAATTCATGATCATGGGTAACATTTTCGGGCCGGCACCATTGAGACTGTGGATTTGAAAATCCACAAAGGGCTGTTCATTCTCGTCAAGGGTTAAAATGCGAAAACCAAAGGGATGCATTGGTTCAGTAAATAGGGTTCTAAATAAACTCATAAAATCCGATGCAAAGTTGACTATTTCTTCTCTAAATCTAATAGAAAAGTTGGTTAATTAAAATTGAGATGACTGTATGAATTGGCGGGTGAGCGCAACCTATTCGGAGTGTATAATCAACGTTTGATCAGGCCAACTTAGTTCCGGATAATAGCATAGCGACATAAGTGTTGATCCGCAATCTGACATTGTTCCGTCTGTTCTGTGTGTTTTATCCACTCGACAACACAACTGGCTGGATAAGATTCAAAAGGCTACGAAAAAATAGCAAGCCCAGTTCACGATTAGGGTTGGATAGTCGTTTTACGGTTTTCGGAAATGCAAGTCTACACTTTTATAGGAGTTATTTCATAGTTGTTTGTTCGCTTGTTCTACCACAGTACGACAACTTCACTAACTAACATAATGAATCCGCATAAAGGTATACACCAAGAGCTAAAAATGTTAGAGCTTCTAGACATAGGACAGCCCGGCATATGATGATACGTTGAAATACAAGGCGAGATGGGCCAAGTTGACGAGACGCTAGTGTAACATTAAGAGAATGGTAATGCATGCCATATGAAACCGGTTCGTACGGTTGTACTTACCTTGGACTATACAAGAAGGAAGAAGGGTTGTGCATAATAGGAATAAGAGGAGTAGAATCTGGGGTTTTCGGGCCACGTCAGCTCGAGAAACCATCATCATTCGGCCCAGAGAATAATGGTTTCTCGTTCGGTATTTCGCAGTCAAACCGTGCGCAGCCACAGAAACCGGAAAATTTTCTTTATTGCATACAGTACCAGATAGTGAGAAGGAAGATGATCCAATGCCGGTACGCGCTTGCCGGTGCCCGGCTGTAACACAGTCGGAGTAATTTAGCATGACTTGAAGTTGTTCATTGATTCCTTTTGTCTGTCCGTTCACAACGCTATCTGTCTGGCCGTCACTCTCTTTTGGGCCCACTGCCTTTCGTTTGGCTTACGAATCGTCTGCCGTTCAGCAGAGAGAGGTGGACAAACACAAAATTGCAACATTGCATCCCTTGATGAGGTTTTAGGACAAACTAGCCAATACCACCATTACCCACCAACCAGATTGTTGACAACGACGATTGAAGGAAGGGGTTATCGCGGTAGTATACGTACGTGCAGTTCCTGATGTTGTCCGGACCACCTCGATCTAGGAGCTGATTGAATCTCCCCGATTAGAGAACTGACCACTCGAAGGCAGAGTGTAGGTTGCACACGCAATTCTCAACGTGCTTCAGTCTTTCTGAACGTTACCCGTCTCCTTCGGATGTCTGGAAGTGAGAAGGAGTGTTCGTTTGTGCCGGTGTTCCAATAATCGGACAACTGCAATAAACCAATCAGGCCAGCTTTTAGGATCAGAGACTCGGCTTCTAGCTTTTGGGCCCCTAAGTAATCAATGGGTTGGGGGAATGTCAAATTTAGCTGCCGGCATACGTGCGTGTTGCAAAACCCCGGGTAACAAGCCAGTACTGACCTTTGGATTCCGTCGCTCCTGATCGATGTGAAAATTGATTTTCACGACATCCAGGATGTCTGGTTCTCTGAATTCATTCAATCATTCATTCATCAGAAAATAGATGTAACATTTTCATTTCTTGCATTAGTTAGGTTGAGAGGAGCTTTATTTCATTGTCATTTCTACGGAAAGTAGTCAACCATTGATTATGCGACTTTATAAGTTTGGGAACGGCACATTGATTAAATTCATTCTGATGCAGAACAGTTGCTTTCCGGTAAATGGAGCCGGTAGCTCACATTTCACAGTCAGCACAAAATAGTGAACAGTATTTCCGATCGTGTTAGTGTCTCGCAAGCTAATGTTGTCGGTTTTGTTTGCCACTGGAACTACGACTGGGGTCAGTTGGCATTCCTCTCAAATTCGTATGTTCGTAGTGTGCAAAACAATGACCTCAAGATCACATCAAACGCAGCTGTCATAAAATTACTCCTTAGTTTGACCGTAACACTATACCTCCATAAATGATTCACTTTATCGCCATTTGATCTTGCTATCATACTTTAGTCATCAAGAGAATCAAATCAGCTAGATATCACTGTCTGATGCAGAATACCGGCTCACATTTGCATTTACTTTTTCAGACACTTAAAAATAACTGTCTGAGACACCGTTTATTTCACTACTGTTGCACAATGGGCAATACAAACCAAGAATTGCAGAATGCGTAGCGACCAGTTCAGATTCGAACCCAGAACATGGATACTCAAACACAACAGCTTTCATCCTCTGACTAGCAGCGGTTATCAGGAGCTTGTGGGTACTACACAGTTATTTCTATCTATCTGACACTGTTACTTAAGCTTACACCTTGCTCAAAGCTCGGAACACAATTTTTTCCAATCTTTAAAAGACCGTCTGCCTTTTGGATTACTACAGGAGTCAAACTAACCACAAATTTTGGCCAGCTTATCCAGAAGTGACAACCACCGACCCATATTAGGTGATTTTGACTTTTGCTACACACAAACACACACACCCTGTCTTGGTATCATTTTGTCCTTAGCACATTCTGAAGAACAAAAATGGTTGTGTGCAATGAACTCACTGAAACTTAATGGCTTTTATAATAATAACAATGATAGCTAATAACAATAGTAATATTCCCTAGGCTATTGTTGGTGATGACAAGGACGATAAAGTCATGCAGAATTAGATGCCACGGTGGTTTATCAACTGGAAAACCTTAGTTGTTCATTAATTTTTTTCCTCGCCTTGTCAAAAGCCTTTAAATCCCTTCCTGGGAAACCGGTGTCCTTTTTGGCTGTTATTGATGAACAAGTGTTCGTTCTTTGTCACACGAAATCATGCCACCCTAATCGGAAGTGCCTGATGTAAAAAAGAGAGCCTAGTCACGGCAAACAAAGTGATCCCCATTAGTAAAAAAAATATGGATAGCGTTAATATCATCCAAAGATTTTGGCTGCTTGCAATTGAATTTGAACTTCTGCTACAATCAATGTATAAATTATTAAGTCATTTCCTCTCCTATCCAAATGAATTCTACGCCGTACTAGGCAACAGTAATATTACTAATAGCTGTAATAATAATACTTTCTTCATTCCACACAATATATGTTCACTGTTTTCTGGAAGAGATTGTGGCCATCTAAAGGCCGCCAACTGAGTATGTTGATACATTACTCCAGCAGGTTCCTGATGGTTTACCATATTTCACTGAATGATGTAGCATTTAATGTTTTACTGGCTTTATATACCTGCAGACAGCTAACCCACAATAAACACGTTTATAAGTTTTAAAAAGAATGGAACCATTCACATTAAAAAGAGAAAAGTCTGACTGCCTTTTGCTAACAGAGGCTGCTGAGCAGACGATGGAAATCATGCGGAGCGATTTAGAGGAAAATTAACTGGTGATTTGGAAGAAGAACCAAATCCCTATCGTCTCAATCAGATATGCTTGCATCCAGTTGTAACTGTACCTAATACCTCGAGACTGAAATTCTGTTCGGTTCCAAGTGCCATTAGTTTGTTAACTAAAGGCTGATGTTCTCAAATAACCTTTGGTCAGTTTATTGATTTACAATACCATGCACTTTGAGTATATCCTTTACTTTTAAAGTAGTATATTTACGGGATGCTTAGAGTCATTATAATTAGTTTACGTAAGATTACGCTAATTTGTAGCACTACGGAAGATGCTTCAACATATCTGATAAGATTATACCAATGGGATCAAAATGGAACCCTGGATTCGAATTAAACGGAATCAATAAAGACATGCCATCACCTCAACTCATGTTCACTAGGTCCGAAATATCGGACAGAGGAAAAGATTAGCGACATTATTTTTCATGCTCATTAAACAGTGGTTCACTGACACCTTCAACACGGAACCTGAGGTACTTAACACTAGGCAATTCGACGTCATCGTTTTGCGGGCGGGGGAGTCAAAGAAACTCCTGCTAAAAACGTTATTTGATGCTTCAGTGAGTGAATCTTGTTCTAGTGATGACGGCTTATAGGTGCTCAGTTCCCAGGACCAATGGAACCAGGCCTAGGTGTGAGGTCCCGTATAATCCGAGGTTTATTGCTATATAGTTGCCACGACAGCATACAATTTCTCCGGTTTACAAAGCTAAGTCTATTTTAACTGAACCATGACGCGTCAGCACTACCCAGCCCTAAGCAACCTCTTGGTCCCTTGATCTTTGACGGTACGGCGAAAGTGATGAAGACGGGTCGCAATTTGCATGCCTAGGTGTGTTCGGATTTCTAATTCGATCGGCTCCATAGGAGTCAGCAAAGGGTTAGTCTGGATGAAACATAAGACGAAACTTTGTAACGCTGTGTCAATTCTCATAGATGGCGAGCTGAAGGTCAATCGTTTAAATTCACTCTATAAAATTTCAAGAATGAATTAAAAAACAGTGAAGCAAGAAACTGTAAAGTGAATGTGAGAAACGAAAAGTTTAATTTGATAACAAGCAGCTGTGGTAACTCTCGTTCGCCCCTGGTGCATCTCATTGGCAAATTGAGTACATCAGACACTAGCCCATGATTGGTCACGTTTTCCCACACTCCTTATGAGAAGAACTAGAACAGACTAGGATAGACTAGAACAGACGGTCCGGCATCATGCTCGCTAGTCAGTGAACGTCAATACGATGCGGTGCTCTATAGCAGGGCGATTTGTCTGAGATGACTAAGCTGCACAAAACCGATAAACCGAAATATTGGGCGTTATTTTCGCCAATTTTGGACCAGAAAATGCGTCCCAATCAAAGGTGCTTAGATCATTGTGAAGAATAAAGCCAGACGAGAATTGAATGTTAAAACTATCCTTCTCAGGGCAACCAAATACTGATTCATTTGGTATTTCAATTTTTGTTGCTTATACATAAAACCTAGGTACATATAAAGGGGGATGGAAATTCAGTACACGTAAGAAAATCGGCTTAAAATAAGATTCGTTTCACATCTGAGTTCGTATGAATTCCATGTTTGTGACAGGGAGATTCCGCAAGTACTTGTGACGTACATGGCTTGTTTGCCTAGCGGTAGGCGGTTCTCTGAAATTTTGTGCACTGTTAGCTAATGACATGATATGGGGGTAATGGAACAATTTTTATGGAGTCAGCCAATTCGTTAAGGGACTGTATCGATTCGGCGTTTAACTTTCACTTCAGTTCCATTGAATGATCCTGTTGTCATCATTCGAGGCAGTTTTCAGTTTCGTTAGTTGGATCAGATTTCATCTTGTAATAAAAGAATATCTTCTCATAAGGAGTGTGGGAAAACGTGACCAATCATGGGCTAGTGTCTGATGTACTCAATTTGCCAATGAGATGCACCAGGGGCGAACGAGAGTTACCACAGCTGCTTAAAGTCTATTGAAGTTTTCCACGTCCTCGAGTGATTATATAGGTTCCTCCTGCAGATCTGATCAGAAACTCATGTCGGTAATTTTCGATGGTCGACTTATTTCGGTCTGACCAATTTGTTCATATTCCAAATAGATTCAGACATTTCATGTATGAATGTAGTTCAATTAAACCATTCACGTCTGCCGCTAGTCAGTACGCAGTCAGTTTTATTGATTCAACAGCATAATTCGCAGTATTATTACAGTGGAAGTAAATAGGTGAAAGGCAAGCAAACCTAACGAGAGCAAAACATTGTGGGACGAAAAATTCATGGTCTTTAGACACCGAGGATTATTTGTTTTCTTTGTGTGCATAAGTACACCACAAAATACGTCATGCGGTTCAACTATGGCATCTAATAGCAATGGCCATCGAGACAAACCAAAGAATGCTTTGTCTATTTGATTCGTTTTGAAGTCACTGACCAAACGGGAAGGTCACCGTCAATGCACATAGTGCGTGGCCAACTTTATGAAGCTGCCCTTTAGTTCTAGCTAAGCTTGTCTTCTGCACTAAAGTTACACCAGTGGCGGATAAATATACTTAGTATTGATAATTCCTTAAACAACATTAGACGCACAACTAGACCAATCTTAGGTACCTAAATGTGACGGGCACATCTTTTCCAAATTTTAAGATGTTACTCATTGGATTTCGACCAAATTTTATTTAAAAGATCGTAAAGTCCTGCGCTAAGAACGGCTTTTAAAAAAATATCTGGCTTAAGGCTCTTAGCACTGACTACAATCCTCCGAGATGTCCGGCCATGTTATCAGCTTCTTTTGGTCATAAATCGACGGGTCTGATTCAGAATTGGTGTTCCAGTCCATTTTTCTAGTTTCTTTTAAATCTTCAATTGTTATGTATTAAAAGGTTGATTAGTTGTTTATGTTTTTGGAAACCACAATCGCACGTCCTTGAGATAGATTTCAACGACGTTCGTCACGCAGAGTTCTGCTTCCAGACTGCATGGTAAAGGACAAAGACAAATAACAGGATACAAAATGTTCCGCTTATAACAACCAAATTTGTGCCCGTTACATTGATCGACTAGGTGATGATTAGTTTACTTAAACACGGCTGTGCTATTCTCGGATTTAAGGAATTCGGCAAGTGTCTGGTCGTGTAATTTACATTAATACCAGCGTCCAGAAAATGCCTAAAGCAAACTGAATGCCAAAGATTGAGAGGAAAAGGTGGAAATCAATAAATTCGAGCAGTTATCACTAAGAAACCACTGAAAAAAGTCGAGTCAAGAAACCTAACATATCCGTTGTGTTAGTGTTCATGCGTGTGTGGGAAAAGCAATAAATGGGATCAAGCTTCAGTGCAACAGCTCGAACGGCAGGAATTTTTAAAAACTTTTGCACAAATGTTTCTTTCATAAATTCATAGTAAACCGTTTCCCAAATCCGAATTTAATATGTTCTCCAAAACACTCATTTGCGAGATCAAAACAGTCCGGTGAATTCAAATTCGATTGTCGTTTATCACTTATCGTATCAGGATAATACGATGTCGTCCGATTTGTCACCGTTCCCAACATTTGATTATTCATTTAAATTTGTGACATTTAGCGGCTTTTTTCACGGTTCCCGTGGATACCTGATGGTCCAGCTTGGTCTTGTGGTGGCACACGTCATTTCGTAATCATTTCGGTGAAATGATCGGACGGAACTTTCATATCCGAATGAAAAATAAGGTGTTCGGTTTTTCATGTGTAACTTGATCTCACTGTTGCGGGGACGGTTGTTAGTAGTTGCTAATTTATCCAATTCTTTTCAGAATCCTCCAGTGTCCTTGTGGGTGGAAAAATGAAAATCTGATCTCAGCCACTGGGAGGAATCATTTAAGACATCGATAATGAACCAATAGAGCATAGTCTTGACGACAGTCTAAACGGTGATCACAAACAGCAAATTATTTCGCAACACAACTGTTGCGGTTTGCATCCCAGGTTTCGGCTTATCTTCTTTTCAAGTTCAACCTTCCGCGCAGGTGAACATACCGGTTCTTTGGAGATTTGTCCAACCGAAGATTAGATCATATGCCACTGTAATCGACTATTTCGGTTTCAGGTTAATTTAAATCATATAATGTTTTTATACACCCGGATGAGTGCGCCGTCAGCACGAAGCACATTAAATTGGGGGCGGTGATTCAAGCAGATGATAGTGCGCATGGAGATAGAATGAGTGACGGCATAAAATAATAATAAAAGGCAAGAAGTTACGTAAGTGCCAACCATGCTTGCTTTCGTCGGAGGTGAAACGTGTATAATTTGTGCGCAAGCAATCAAGGTAGGACATGAGGCTGTTTTTGTACTTAGATGTACCAGAAGTGCGAAGTGTGGATGTGCAACCGGTTGAAGTCTTTGACAAACGTGGCAAGAAGAAAATGGTTGATTTCGTCCAGAGAAATTTCAAAATCTATCGGACGGAATGAACTGCATTTGAACATTGAAATGTTCGCCTGCATTTTGGTCACTTCCACTGCGACTTATGAGATTTGACGGCAAGAGTGAAGTCTTTCCTTTTCAGTTCATAAGAACAGCTATCAGTGGGAATAAAGCCAGAAGGTTTGTGCGCGAAATGACATAGTGGAGTACAAGCATGAAATACAATTTCAAGTTTCTAAATTTAAGGGACGAAAAGAATTTGTTTACTTTGTGTAATCCAGATATGATCCATACTGCTCTGGAAAGACTGTGAATTAAAACAATTTTAAGGAAACCAGAGGATGCGGACTAAAGTGACACTATCAAAGTGGTCACCGAATGAGGGCCAATAAAAAAATGGAAAACCATTATTTGTGTTTCGTTTCGTTCGCTGAGGACGCATAACTCTGGGCTTTTGTTTCAGAGATGATTCAGCGTTCATAGTCAACAATGAACTTTCTACTACTGCTGCAGGATTATCTGGTAATGAGTTTCAAGATCAAGGTTGTCACTGCGCACCTGTTTTATTCTAGTGTATTTAGGCAACATTAAAACTCTTAATATATTTTCACTTCTACTTCATTTGCAGTGTAGCTGTTTCATTAAAAGGATGGTGGTCAGTTATACAATGTTGAGTGTTAGGCGTCATGTGGTGAAAGAAATCGATCCAAGAAATTTCACGTTCACACTCAGAAATGAAGACTACGTGGCCAAGGGTAAAACCATTTGAACATTTGCCGAGGGAGTGTCTCCACGTAAAACAAAACACGTGATGAAGTTAGCACTCACGCCGTACAAAGAGACGTGCTGGTCCTACGAATGGCTTGTAACTGTTGCACTTTTTCCGGATCTATGATCTAGTATGCGCAAAAGAGTGTAATGGTCTGTCGCCCACTCCAGCCCGCCGAAAGTTAATTAACTTGTTTTGGAGATTGAAGTATAGGCTTCTGAAAAGGCATGCAATAACCGAAAAGTTTGGTCATTTCCAGCATGCTTCAGCTAAGTTAGATTTTTTTCCACACTCGGCTTAGGTGTCTTGTGATATAGCTGATTTGGCAAAACTTTACTGCATACGGCAAATCCTTTTTCCGTAGACAACACTTGTCTTCAAACAGCAGGTACTTCGAGGAATGGGTATTTCTTCAACTACGACCCTATCCACATTACTTATTGTCTTTCGAATAAATGTCCCGCGGAAGTGAATACCATTCGTTGAACAACGAAATCTACTCATTTGTACATCGGTTTAATTCACCCACCCAGAAACACAATATCATCTCGCGATTTATATCGCACTATCAGATAGCACGAGTTAGTAACTGCAGAATGCAGCCCAAAACATTATTAAACTCACTGCCAAACCTGGGTTAGCCTTGCTTTATACCACAGTGACAGACTTTATGAATTAAGGTGCGAAACGTCAGTGAAAATGGATAAGCTCTTCATATATTCGAACAATCTTGAAAGACATTCTGAAAAGCAATATGTTTTTTCGGCAACTGAAGTTGTGGATATCAATGGGAGGTGAAATTTTCCCCGCGAAACAGGCATTTTTCTCTCACGGACGTAACCTTTAGCTGGGTTGTGAGATCACCTAAGTAGAAAAAAAAGCAATTCACTTAAGTAAGCAGCTTACAGTGGAATTTTGGTATGATTCAAATCTTTTAGGTACACAGTAGTTGGAAAACAGAATGCGCGTGTATCCTACTAGCGGCTTCCATTGATTCGTCACACAGAGTGATCGCAGCATGGTTAGAGTCCTTTTGGGACTCACTTGATTAGGTTACTTAACGCAGTGCGGGTTGACTGTTTCCGACTGAAATACCTCAGTTGAGATGACTTCTGTATGGCACTTGGTCCGATAATGGATACCAAATTTTCGGGACATTCTGGTGATATAGTTATTCATCCCAATACTCAATCTTGTTTGTTTTCCTATGGGCAGTTATCTCCTCGGTCGCACCCAGTGTCCAGATCTGTTTACCTGAAGATGACGGAAAATGATGAATCATTTGTTTGCATCTGGGTAGTGACCGGTTTTACAAACCATGAAAAAATCGAATGTACATTGTGTCCCACAGTGGTGATGTCATACACCAGTGACTAAATGGAAATAAAAGTCATTGTACCCTACAAAATGAAGAACTGAAAACAATCATCAGATATTCCTAGGAAACGGCGAACTTAATCAGATATTTCCAAAATGAAAGAGAAGGCGGAATTCTCCAAACATATCGAAATCATCACTTTAGCGTAATAGCATCATGAAATGAGCAAGACTTGGAACCAACTGGCGAATGCAAGCAGCGATCGAATGGTGTTTCGCAGTAAGCCACAAGATTGAAGATATGGGTATTGGAAAATCGACACGTTGAGGGCGTTTGAAATGAGTACCTCAGATTACAAGCTATCAAGACTGATGGGGAACAACACCAATTTCATTGGTGGCCAGCAAACCTAGAACCTTCCTTAACAGAATAAAAGGTGGTTGATTGTTACCGAAAACAACTTTACGGTGTTACAATAAAGCCTGGTACCTGACAGTTACTCAGAATAGCGGATTCTGTTGGGTGAGATCTGTCTTTCACATTCAGATCTATCGGTACATAAAGATATCACACGGATCCAGTTAACCACCCACTTCTGTATTCCATAGGCCCTTTCGAAAGGTCAGTATTCATTATTGATTGACGCTTATCTGAAAGATGTTGAGTGCAGCAAAGAATTGCCAAAGGTTTCTATTTTCCAATCATTAGTATCACCAAAACAGCAAGCATTTTACTTACTTGGCTGTCAGTGAGCCTTGTCAATCTCTATGGTTTTCGCAAATATATAACAAGCTCTTTTTTGAAAGTCTGAGGGCACTCTGGCAAAATAATGAACGGCCTGTTACGAAAAGATATAACAGTCATTTTGGTTTAGCTTCGATTATTAATCTAATTGACAAAGCTTTATTAAATGAAGCATGGCTACAAAAATACATTCCGAGACAATTTAAAAGATACTTTAATAGAAAGGTCTTGTTCAACACCAAGACTTGCTAACTAGACAAACTCCAAAACAAAGTTGCGCGTTAAAAGCAAAGATATCCGAGGTTTGCAACTGAACGAACAAACCACGGCTGAACACATGTGGACTAAGGGTAGTGAAGCAAAAAGAATACAAAGCGTTGGACACATGAAATTTTCCATTAGTGTGATTCGTTCCACGGCGAAAATTTGTACCACGAGATAAGGAAAGAGGGGGAAAATTGGTGCCGCAGTGTACAAAATTTCGCATACGAAAAAATCTCGCATTCAAAAGAGAAAAATGAGAAAAACAGGAAAAACATTAGGTGGATCACTGATAAAAATGTGAAACAAATCCATCGAGGAGTAATCATAACACATTATGGTAGGCTGCTCAGGAATTCGGCTGAAACCCGGTCATGGTTTGTCAAAATTCGTACTAAATATGGAACAGTGGATTTCCTATAGGTTTTGGTT
Organism: Fasciolopsis buskii; assembly: GCA_008360955.1. NCBI lineage: Eukaryota > Metazoa > Platyhelminthes > Trematoda > Plagiorchiida > Fasciolidae > Fasciolopsis > Fasciolopsis buskii. The sequence goes on from LUCM01008416.1 coordinate 38,391, forward strand.
CTGGACGGTATGGAACGAAAAGCGGATCTTGTTGAAATATGAGAGTGACACTTCGAAAGATCATTGTGCAGAGAATGCATGGGATCTGAAAGAATTCTATGAAAAATTTCCTCACATGCTGATAGGTGCTGATCACATAAATTGAGGGAGAAATCAGTCAGTGGTATGAAAGACACACGGCTAATAATTGATAGTCCCGACGAAGAATTTTAGTCTTTTTTAAGCAAACCTGGCAAAATAACAGGAACACAGTAAAGAAGGATTGAAAAAACACATTGGTATACAAATCGGGAGATGGTGCTTTGATTCACCTTGTAATGTCGAGGCTTCCTGATTTGAAATGACAATCGCCGGAGATTCTTTACACAGGCTGGAATGTGATAAATCCAGTTCAGATTTTCACCAATGATAACTCCTAGATATTTCACAGAATTCAACCCAGATGGGTGTTTCCGAGTTGATAAAAGATGTTTCGGATGGTTAGGCTGGCCGAAAAAGAGAGAGAAAGAAAATAAAGACATTTGCAACATTTAGATGTGTTGAGATCTAAACCAGCTCATGCAGAGAAATCGTCAACGGAAGATAGATTGTTGGGAAAACTTTGGAAATCATCATTGTTCGAAACGGCATGAAAGAGGGCATTGTCATTAGCATACTTAAACAGACGACAGCGTGAGCTAGTTAATAAGTCACTGATGTAAGTGTAGAAGAGAAACGGTGAAAAAACAGCAACCTGTTGCATTCCTGAGTTGTTAATCAACGGTTTTGAATTCTTACCGTCGATTCGTGTGTACTAGGTTCGGCTAGTAAAGTAGTCTGATAACCATGCTAATAAAGGCCCCGGATAACCAAATGTTTCCAGCTTGTTAAGTAAGAGAGACCGTTGGACCGAATCAAATGCTGACGAATAGTCTAGAAAGGCGAAGTGCACAGATTTCATTGATGCATTTTTAAGTACTTACTAATGTGGTGGATGAGGGAGGTGAAAGTGTCCAAAGTGGATCTGTTAGATTTATAGGCAAACTGAAAAGGGTCGTCAGGAGGATACATAGAAGGACGCAGACGCTTAAGTAAAGCACACTCCGTCAGTTTAAGACCAGAATATGTTAGGGCGATGGGGCGAAAGCGTTTTGCCGAAGCAGTAGAACTGGCAGATTTTGGAATGGGAATAATAGTGACGGGTCTCAAACAGCCAATGATGCAAGACGAGATTAATGATGAGTTAATCAGAAAAGTAAATGCATCGGTCAGAACAACAGCATCATGCCTTAAAATAGCTGACGACAGACTACCAGGATCAATCGTTGCAGTAATTTAGTGATGCGGAGAAGGTTGAGCACCTCTTCCCTAGAAAAACTTGTAATTGCCATAGCATCAGGCTGACCAAATATGACTGGGGTAAAAGTAGAAGGGTGGATGAAAGCACCACTGGTGCTGTCAACATTCGTAGAAGATTTTGCAGGTTTCTTTTTCTCCCCACACCATAGTCGAATGATTTACCACAGGAAACGGTTGTTGTTACCACTCAAAAGTGGCTAGCGAATGTCATGTCTATGCGTTTGATTTCAGCTTTTATTAGGTTGAAAATGTACCAGAGGCTTGAATTATTACGGGTGTTGTAGAATTGCTCCTTGCGTCTTCTTAGAGATTTCAGTTCCTGGGTGGAGCTACGGCCATTTCAGACTAATAGTGTTCCTGAGGAGCTGCGGATATCAAAGATTGCTTTGGCCGTTTCTGTGAAAAGTTTTGCATTGTTATTGAGCAAGGGCTCAAAAGAGGAATTTCTGAAAATGAGGTGCTGAGTAAATAACGCTTTCATTCCATTGGGGTTTTTAGATTGCTGCCACGCGCATGTTAATACATATGGTTTTTTTTCTTAGGGGAAGATATTCAGAGCGATACTAATGATTTTTCATTTGGGCTTGACGTTTGATGGTTTCTGGTTTAAATGACAAGAGTGGAACGATTTCCTGACGGAAAGAGCGCTCAAACTGATCAGGAATGTAGAATTTCGAGGTCTGTGATTAACTGCCTTCTGTGACTGCTTTCAGGGTAAATTGGATCCATTGAACCTGGCTCAACTCCACGCCCTTTGACTAGCTGCGCTACAATTCTAAGTCATCCCTATTTCGTTGTTTTGTTGTCGAATATTTGGTTCGATTATGGTCTCCTTCGATGTTACAATCGCTCGGCGTTACTTTTGTTCAAAAACCGTATCGTTTCTCAACAGGGAAAGGGATCATGCATTGGTGCACCTCAACGAGCTTCTAATCGATCTAAACAAGTGAATCGTGCTGGCTGGCTGGCAGGAAGCTCTCCAATGCACCCTTCCAATTAAGATGTCCATTCCGATTAAGAAAATGCCGGATCTATCTCTCGCACTTCAATCACCGATCCATGTTCAAAAGTGTGTCATCTGCATACAAGAATCGTGGCTGAACCCGGATATCACTGATACACTGGTGTTGATAGATAGTTTCAAACTCCATCGGCAGGACATAGTTTCCGACAGCACCAGTCGTGTCTTCACCCACCCACGCATAGACATGACATTCGCTAGCCACTTTTGAGTGGTAACAACAACCGTTTCCTGTGGTAAATCATTCGACTATGGTGTGGGGAGAAAAAGAAACCTGCAAAATCTTCTACGAATGTTGACAGCACCAGTGGTGCTTTCATCCACCCTTCTACTTTTACCCCAGTCATATTTGGTCAGCCTGATGCTATGGCAATTACAAGTTTTTCTAGGGAAGAGGTGCTCAACCTTCTCCGCATCACTAAATTACTGCAACGATTGATCCTGGTAGTCTGTCGTCAGCTATTTTAAGGCATGATGCTGTTGTTCTGACCGATGCATTTACTTTTCTGATTAACTCATCATTAATCTCGTCTTGCATCATTGGCTGTTTGAGACCCGTCACTATTATTCCCATTCCAAAATCTGCCAGTTCTACTGCTTCGGCAAAACGCTTTCGCCCCATCGCCCTAACATATTCTGGTCTTAAACTGACGGAGTGTGCTTTACTTAAGCGTCTGCGTCCTTCTATGTATCCTCCTGACGACCCTTTTCAGTTTGCCTATAAATCTAACAGATCCACTTTGGACACTTTCACCTCCCTCATCCACCACATTAGTAAGTACTTAAAAATGCATCAATGAAATCTGTGCACTTCGCCTTTCTAGACTATTCGTCAGCATTTGATTCGGTCCAACAGTCTCTCCTACTTCACAAACTGCAAACATTTGGTTATCCGGGGCCTTTATTAGCATGGTTATCAGACTACTTTACTAGCCGAACCTAGTACACACGAATCGACGGTAAGAATTCAAAACCGTTGATTAACAACTCAGGAATGCAACAGGTTGCTGTTTTTTCACCGTTTCTCTTCTACACTTACATCAGTGACTTATTAACTAGCTCACGCTGTCGTCTGTTTAAGTATGCTAATGACAATGCCCTCTTTCATGCCGTTTCGAACAATGATGATTTCCAAAGTTTTCCCAACAATCTATCTTCCGTTGACGATTTCTCTGCATGAGCTGGTTTAGATCTCAACACATCTAAATGTTGCAAATGTCTTTATTTTCTTTCTCTCTCTTTTTCGGCCAGCCTAACCATCCGAAACATCTTTTATCAACTCGGAAACACCCATCTGGGTTGAATTCTGTGAAATATCTAGGAGTTATCATTGGTGAAAATCTGAACTGGATTTATCACATTCCAGCCTGTGTAAAGAATCTCCGGCGATTGTCATTTCAAATCAGGAAGCCTCGACATTACAAGGTGAATCAAAGCACCATCTCCCGATTTGTATACCAATGTGTTTTTTCAATCCTTCTTTACTGTGTTCCTGTTATTTTGCCAGGTTTGCTTAAAAAAGACTAAAATTCTTCGTCGGGACTATCAATTATTAGCCGTGTGTCTTTCATACCACTGACTGATTTCTCCCTCAATTTATGTGATCAGCACCTATCAGCATGTGAGGAAATTTTTCATAGAATTCTTTCAGATCCCATGCATTCTCTGCACAATGATCTTTCGAAGTGTCACTCTCATATTTCAACAAGATCCGCTTTTCGTTCCATACCGTCCAGAACCAAAACCTATAGGAAATCCACTGTTCCATATTTAGTACGAATTTTGACAAACCATGACCGGGTTTCAGCCGAATTCCTGAGCAGCCTACCATAATGTGTTATGATTACTCCTCGATGGATTTNCTGTCTCTTATACACATCTAGATGTGTATAAGAGACAGCTTCTACACTTACATCAGTGACTTATTAACTAGCTCACGCTGTCGTCTGTTTAAGTATGCTAATGACAATGCCCTCTTTCATGCCGTTTCGAACAATGATGATTTCCAAAGTTTTCCCAACAATCTATCTTCCGTTGACGATTTCTCTGCATGAGCTGGTTTAGATCTCAACACATCTAAATGTTGCAAATGTCTTTATTTTCTTTCTCTCTCTTTTTCGGCCAGCCTAACCATCCGAAACATCTTTTATCAACTCGGAAACACCCATCTGGGTTGAATTCTGTGAAATATCTAGGAGTTATCATTGGTGAAAATCTGAACTGGATTTATCACATTCCAGCCTGTGTAAAGAATCTCCGGCGATTGTCATTTCAAATCAGGAAGCCTCGACATTACAAGGTGAATCAAAGCACCATCTCCCGATTTGTATACCAATGTGTTTTTTCAATCCTTCTTTACTGTGTTCCTGTTATTTTGCCAGGTTTGCTTAAAAAAGACTAAAATTCTTCGTCGGGACTATCAATTATTAGCCGTGTGTCTTTCATACCACTGACTGATTTCTCCCTCAATTTATGTGATCAGCACCTATCAGCATGTGAGGAAATTTTTCATAGAATTCTTTCAGATCCCATGCATTCTCTGCACAATGATCTTTCGAAGTGTCACTCTCATATTTCAACAAGATCCGCTTTTCGTTCCATACCGTCCAGAACCAAAACCTATAGGAAATCCACTGTTCCATATTTAGTACGAATTTTGACAAACCATGACCGGGTTTCAGCCGAATTCCTGAGCAGCCTACCATAATGTGTTATGATTACTCCTCGATGGATTTTTTCAGGTTTTTATGAGGCGGGTATTTTTTATTTTATTTTTTTACCGTCAAATATTTTACCGGAATGCGACGTTTTTTATGCGCAATCATCTACGTAATATAATACAGTATAATACCTCGCTGTGCATCTTGTTTTTTTGCGGTTATAAACTGCCTATCCTATGTTTTCAAGTGGATTCTAACGGCCTTTGTTTCACTAAGACTTTTTAATTAAGGGGCATGTTTTTCTTACTTGGTGCATAATTCAATTCAGACCGTCCTGAGCACAAGCGTTCATCTCCATGACACTAGAACTTGGTGTCGCGGTTGAGCATCCCAGCACTGTCGTCTTTTCGGTGGATCCTGAAAATCCACTATTCTACTGGTGGGAATGATTTACGTCGTCCTGCAGTTTCGAAAGAAAATATTAAATATTTATTCCTAATATTATGTCATCCTTGCTTTTTATAGGCTATGAATACGTCCGTGTTTTGAAAAGACCTCTCTGTGCTCGTATAGTCAGTAGTAGACAGAATAACAGACCACACGGCGGAAACTAGATCGTGACGTCTTGTCGTATCCGTACCTGAGTTTAGCAAAACAGCCAATTGATCCAACATGCACGCTGTTCGACGTGGACGCATGCCAATGATGATAACTGATGCCGCTGTTTTGTTCAACGTGGCTCGTTTGCCCGAATGGATTGAAGTGATCTTCGGTAGGGGTAGTGAATTGAACAATTCTACTACACATTTCCATCCGACGAAAACAGACAGATGCACGCAAACATATGCACACACTAACGGACTTAGTTATTCTTTATGGGAATTCTACGTGTTTTAAAAGAATGACCCAATTTTCGGCCGATTGTACCTATCCTGTCCGTTTGTCGATCACCAATTGGTTTGTTCCAAAGGTAGCACCCCCTTCCTGCCCGGGCTGTGCCATTTTGTTGCAACTGGGACCTAGATACAAAATCGATTCAACGAATTCGGTAGTATCTACAGCGGGAAATGAACATTTACCTCGTTCTAGTGAATTCTTTTTGTCTGTATTAAAGTGTTTTGGGGAGGATGCGCATGACCAGTAAAAATCAGACAACCTTTTTTCTCTCGCGGCAGCAACCGGCTAGTGTGAGGGAGAATGAATGCGTGGGTAAACTCAGTAAAGCGAAATGGCACCAATTGCCGATAAAAGTTAGCAAAAGATCCGAATCGATTCGGCCCGATCTCCTTTTTGTGTGCTTTCTTTGATCCAGCCAAAACGGTACTTGCGTGTGTAATCTGACTGAATGTACACGTGTCATGCAGGTTCTCTAAATGGAATGTTTGGGGCTATGAATTTTGTTAAATTGAACCGAAGATCACAAAATTGAGATACTTGAGAAAATGTGTTTTAGTCCGATTAACTTTGCTTTCTTCTGGCTAATTATCGAAATATTTAATTTACTTATGAGATACAGTATGTGCTATTTTCCTCCATTTCCTTCGCGTTTCTAAACAATTAACAAAGTTATATAGTGAGTCCGCACTTTGAAATGAAGAACCGAAGCTGTTCAGTCTGATTATTGATGTTAAGAAAGGAGAAGAAAAATTATCTGAACTTTTCATACTAATTCAAATCAAGGGAGATTCGGGACGAAAAAAAGACGAGGGAACATCATAAAAATAAAGAAGTAAGAAAATTAACATGAAGGTTAAACATCATTAGGTGCAATCAGACTGAGTCCGGGTAAAGAGGCTGTAAGCAGCTATCGGACTGCAAAGGTGCCCTTTATCACACCTGGACGAGCTTGCTCATAGGTTTCATTCATTTCCGTAAATCGGGGTTCCTGCCACTGAGCCTTAACTTCGAAAGGGTACTCGGTGGTGTTGCATTCAGAGCTGTTCGAATTATGCGGTGGAAAATGTAGGCCAAAAAACTAAACAGTTCCTGCGAGTTCTAAAACATGATAAAGTAACCATGACACCAATACATAAAATCCTGTTGGATGGAATAAGCCATGACAACGGATTGCTATTTGTCTTCATTTGCGATTGCATATACTGCGGTCGTAAGATCCCACTTCGGGTCTGAAGGTGGTGCCACTTGACAATAGCATTAGTGGCTGTTCATAAGTAACTGAAAATGACTAAGTATGAAGGAAGAGAATAGCCTTGTTGTCAGTGGTTCGGTTTGACTTCGTTCACTATTATGGTCTTCGCTGACTGCATTGTGCAAGCATTTGCAGTAAATCGATTATTCGCGATGTCCGTTCCATTGACCAAAGGTAAACATCCAAAGACAACGAAGTTTTGTTTGAACGATTATTACCCATACAAGTGAGCTGGTGGAAAATAGGTGCTGAAACAGCTGGCCGGGTCGGTGATTCAACAGTGTTTCTCGAAAGCGAATGGCGAAAATGGCATTGATTCATGATCAGATAGCACTAGATTCACTTGAACACTTATATTTCATGATTCATTCAAACAGTTTATGGCTGCATGTTTTGAGATTTGTTTGGCGTGATTCACGAGAGACACCCAGGTGAGTTCGATTGGATGGAGGGAGATTGCCCCGATTGTCTTAAATCTTGGCTACTTGAATTCCTAGAGAATTTTACAGAATCAAGGCAGACAACTGCATACAAAATTTGAAACTAGGTCATCCACTAAGCCTTGTTTCTACAGTCCCACAAACCTACCAAATGGGCTATTGAGAAACGACTGACTGCCTGCTGGTAGATCTACTTTAAGTGCACATGTGAATACGAGCGTGAGCAAAGCTCTAGGTATACGAAAGTAACTTTTTAATTTTAATGCCCAGAAGGGTGGCCGCAAAAGGATTCCGACTAACTGATGGGTAGTATTTTCAGTATTATTCACGTAGTCATAAACAAGCGTGGTGATTCACAACAGACGGTACATCAGATGACGTGCTTCTCTCAGTCGTCGGGTGACCACGTTTGGGCAAGATATTTTGCGACAGGTTTTTTCTGTCAAAGCAACAAAGGTTGAAACTTGAAAACAGGCGATAGAAAGTCCGACTGACCTAAACTAACTTTATGCGAGATCGGATTTTCCGACTTGGCGCAACACCCACAGGATGAAAAAAGAAGAGGTAGTATTGGAAACTGTTAGTGTTACAAATTATAAAGTATATCCTTTCCTTCTGTTATGTTCTTCGCTAACCTCGGGTTTCTGGAACAATGCGATTGGCTGCCTTCTCCGGTTTCTTATCCACCAATAATCTCAAAAATATCTTTCTTGAAAGACTTTAGGCAATGAATTTGTCCGTGGACCTTTTCAAAATCGTTTCTTCATTTACAGTGTGAAAGATGTTCAGAAAATTTAAGTCTTCGTTGAAGCAGTTGGGAGTGACTTATATCTCAGACCGTCAACCTATGACCGAACAACCTCAACCAACTCCAAAGCAAGCTATCTAAAGAACCGCTTTACTCATGGGTAAACTGTAAAACGCCCTGTTTATCAGTTTTACTATCTTTACCAGGCTAGAGACACCAACACTCGGTAGTCATTATCGCTATTAAGGAATAGAAATAACATGATATCAGAATGTACATTTCCTTAGGAGCAAACTGGTAATAACAACCCTGGGTTTGTCGGTAAAACAACTGTTTGTGTATGGATGAAGAGGAGTGCTCATTTACCAAATAATCCATTGCAGTGGGTTTCCATATTAATGAGTCATAGAGAATACTGAAATCTGTATTTGAAAAACTACCTCTTAAACTGACAAATCCACCGAATGCTGCCGTACGACCAAATATTTTGTCGTCTATGATGAACAGAAATTTTGGGGTACCGGTGCTTCAAGTAGATATTTCAGTACTATTTTGAAAAACCCTGATATTTAATGGGACATCCACTTGTGCATTATCTATTCAAAAGTCGATGCCACCAGCCGGAATCTCACCGGTGGCTTTTCAACATCGGACGGATGCTGTACCTCTAGTTCCTCGTGCCACTCCAAAGTAGACCCACATCAACGTCGGTATTCACCACCAATAATTTTATGCTCACTTGCACATATGGGTCTACCTGATAGTGCCCTACTGCAGTCTGCGATTGCTTGTAGAACAGTGATACGTGTCCTCAGTAGAATTCCTAGTGAGGCCGATAATCACGATACTGTGACCCGACTTTCTTAGCGAAGCAGGCATTGTGCATCATTTTTATTGTTGTTGAGCTTGAGCTGGCAGTTTCGATGCAGGCCAAATAAAAATAGCCACATTGATCATCTTATGGTTGCATTTCTGACGAAATTCTCGTTCCGTGCGTGTTGCAGCATCATCAGCCGTGTTGAAGCCGCAGACTGATTACAGCGCAAACATTCACAAGCATCGTCAGCCTTAATTGAAAGGTCACCGAGATATCTGCTAAGGCAAGGTGGATCGAAAGAATAGTTTTTACTCGTTGATAAGTGATTCTTTAGTGTCATTCATCTTATGTACGACGTAAGTTTTAAGCTGTCGCTTTTCCCGGTAGTCTGTGTGTGCAGAAAAGTTGACTGTTGTCACGACTACAAATTAGTGTTCATCCAAAGAATTTGGCATACCACCGAATGCAACATTTACCTACTTTACGCCCTATTGTCGCCGGACCATTTTGGTCACTGTCAACATCAACAGACGGACTGCCCACAAATTACGAACTTTCCTGCTCTAGTAAATGAAGTGACCTCGCCCTTTGGGTATTCAATTGAATCTTAGGATAACTAAGTATGGCAGAATTTTCATGGTTCCGCCTTCACCATCTCAGTCAATATGGCAACACTGGTTTTTCACGTTTCAGCAACCTCGATGGCAATGTGTCCCATGCACTGGACGCAGGCGCCGATAATCATCATCCAAATTCTTCCGGTTTATTTGACATCATTATCTGATCACCAACATTAATTGAGGCCAGATGATTTTCCTGACTACTTTTCTGGCTGAAGCAAACGTCCCTTGGTAGAAATCCGTAATTCCAGAGCGTCTTAGGATATTCTTGTACTGCTTGACCGTAAATGCAATCAGTTACCGATTGAGCGGCTTCATGACTCGATTTGCCCAGCTTTATGATCTGCCGCTTATATTTCAATTATCCTCAATTTTTGCATTGATGCGATGGACTTATGTTCATGCACCACTAAAGCAAAATAGTTGTTGGTCGGAAAAGCAAGTCAACTATATCAAACTGCATTAAGATAAGGTGTAAGTTAGAAAACTGCACTGGATTCGAGACAGGAATCCACACAACCAGAATTTAGGACTGATTTGAAGGAAGAAAAGAAGTGCAAAAGCAGAAACCAGGCCAAACTTCAAGGTTTTTTACAAAGTTCCGATTACTCCAAACACTTCCTTAGAATACATTTTAGTAGTAGGAGATTGAATGTTTACATGAAATAATTCACCATGTGATATCATCGCTCAACTCACCATAAAGAAACCATGGAAGCATTGTACAGCTGTTTNATGCTTCGTACTTGAGGACTGCAGATCATTCTTAAATGGGCCTCTAAGGCCGCCACTGCAGCCATACAAGCGGCTCAGTGAAACGAATTCCATGTCCCTACAACCGCGAGGCAACATGGTTTCCGATGGCGTTTCGGGTCCCTTATTCCTATTGTGTACACAACCGCCATTATTAATGAACTGGATTCTCTATACCGTACTATCGAACGAATACTTGGTAAACTTTGTAATTTTTTGAATTATTGCGTCTATTCTTATCATCTTAATATCACTGGTGATTTTTGAATAGCATGTTTACTATCAAAGAAGCTGATTTCCATGCAAATACTGCCCCATAAACATGATTACCTGCAAGTGAATTGTTCTTGTTGTTAATGATTTACCTATTATAATTTCCCTATTAAGTGCGTTCTTATAAATAAATTATTATCAAAATTGTTTTTGGCAAATTCAGATCACACAAGACATAGAAAACATGTCTTGAAGGTCCGGTGAAAAAAGTTGCTTCTACTGCATACGGTCGTCAAAGTTGGCATGTTTTGTGATAAAAGTTCCTTCACGCTGCGACGACCCTGTTAAATATGCAGTAAAAATATTATAATTTTCTGTGAGCATACACTAAGGCTTGCTTAGGACTACAACTATATACACTTAAATTTTGTGTGCACGAATCAACTGCTACTGTCTTTAGTAACCTGTGTACAGGTTTCCAGTGACCAGTGGGGAAACCTGCACGCATAAGAATACAACTGCTTGTGACTGGATTTTTGTAAGTGCACCTGATCGTGAGCCTTCTCAAGAGGACTTCACATCTGTGATTAACAACAGATGAGCTGTGGATGATAGGCAAGTACATTGACCAAGGGCCTACAGTTTTGGAACTTGCCGGAAAGTGTCAACAAAAATTTAAGCTTTGCCCAAAACTGCCTTCGACTACTTTTACTTGGAGTTATAACGCAGCTTTAATCCCTGCGGACTTTTCGATGGGGCTCTTGTTTTCAAACGAAAGTTGTTACACTAAACTGCATCAAAATGTGGGGCAGAAAAACGTGGAAAGCATCCTTTGAATTGAAATCCATTATCCGCAAAGGGCAATGCACTTTGATACTGTGTAATTCAGTAGGTTACACGAACGGTACTCTCCGGAAAAAAGCTTTTTAAAGTTATGATAGGAATTGCCGGGGCACCATATAAATAATATGGAGCTTCTAGTGTTCACTTCATTTCAGGTTTCATAAATATTAATCTTGAATAAAAGTGCCATGGTTTTAGTCACTATCTTACAGCATCATTTACTCAAATAGAAAATAACAAGGAATAGAGAAGTTCGAAGGCAACGTAGTAATCTGAGGAACAATGCAGTACATGAAATGTTTTGGATGAAAGGAAGCCACTGACCGCAGCACCTAGCCATATCATTTATTGTCTCCAACTGCTGCTTCGTGGAGAGTCTCTAGAGCCACAATCCGGTAAAATAGGTGCACCCACTGGTTGAAGCTTGATTACTTGATACATTTTAGTAGTAGGAGATTGAATGTTTACATGAAATAATTCACCATGTGATATCATCGCTCAACTCACCATAAAGCTAACGGACAGTAACCGTGCAAATCAGTGACTTCCTTAGAAATCAATAACAGCTTGTCCAGAGGACTGCAAACAGTGTATCAGTCAGCAAACGAACATTTGTTGCAAATGTCATGCTCAGGTGAAGAGTTACCCTATGATGTTTAATGGAAGATGGTGAGTGACATCAGTTGAATAAGAATTCGAGTTTTATTTTGGCTAGTAGATCTGATTCACAGTTTAATCAAACACTTAATGTGATATATCCGATCTGGGCCAGAAGATAGACCCACAGGTAAATGGTAAGGACTCAAAACACAAAATTAAAACTGGCCTAAAGAAAGATTGATAGGACCATTCAATTTTATTCTGTTTACTCATGCTTTCCAGTTCAAGAGCTTCGCCGCAATTTGCGCCTACGTGCAATGTGTGACCTTTTTGCTGAAATCAGTGTGTGGTTACTCGATTTGTTCTCACTCAGAGATTTTTTCAAAGTTTGTTGCAATGCAAAACTGTCCCAGGTCAGAAAATCAGGTTGGCTTGGCAATATCGTCCTGGGTATCGTGATACGCATGGGATAATGAAAAATCACAATTGGGCAAAAGCACTTCGCGTACCTTGAATATTTTACGAGAACGCACCAAACCATATTTTTACAGAATGGTAGCTAAACCGTATGCGACTAAGACTTGTAGCAGGTAATCAAAGCACCGTGGTGGGCAGCACATTAAGAACTACTATTCCGGAGAAATTACCGCCGGGGACAGCTGTAACGTACCCGGCTTTCGCTGCCTTCCTAACGAGCTACCTGCAACTACAGTAATTACCCATCTACTAACACCAATTTCAGTAGGCTTTAGAGAAATCCGTAATAATATATTCTTCAGGCTTCAAGTTAGCAAATGATTGGAACGATGGGTGTTGCTGCGCGTCAATTTAATGGGGATGGATATGAAAAAGTGCGGTAGTGAGCAGCAGGAAATCGTCTTCCAACAGTCCATCATGCATCGTTTGTTGGACTCGTTTCCGCTGCAATTATGGTGAGCAGTCTGATATTTGTCCATCGGATGACCCAAAATATTTAGCTGCTTGACTAAAGGAATGTGCCCGGTCTTCACAACAGGGCGCGTTTAGGTACTTCAGGTTGAAACAACTAAAAAATCGTACCAATCAGACAACCCTTAGGAGAAGCAATGAAATATACATACATGTTTATTTACTCCTTATTTTTATGATTAAGTGGGTATTCTCTCACGAAACAAGAGTTGTGCCGACGTAAACTGAGTGCTTCTGCTGCAGCTAGTAGCAACCAGCGATCTCTGTTTGGCTGTAGATACGACCGCAAACAGGCAATCCAGGATAAAAGAGATGGGTGGTTATCAAGAAGATAACAAACGAACTCACGTTTCATTTATTTTATTTACATACGATCTTGATGGGAATAAAAACAGCATAAGCAGCATATGCGGAAGATATAGACGGTTTGGGAGAACATAATATCCCCAGAACTATATAACGGCATAAGAGAAAATATAAAAATATAAGTAAAGATCCCTTGATTGACTAAGCCGTCAAATCTAGATATCACTATCTTATTTCAGTGTATTGATACAATACAATTTTAGATGCGCATTATAAGAGTGCAACAACGTCTGTGTATAAAGAACCGCCGTTTTCTTATTGTGCTTCATCGGCAATGGCGCTTAGGGGTTAGTGAAACAACCGGCAGTTCTAGAGCCTTCGGTGAAGCCCTCATGAGAGAAGCTTAAGATATTGCTTCTGCGACATTTCAGGCTTGTGAATTTTGTTTCCGGTAAGACAGCAAAACTCAATAGACTCATTGGTGCAGAAAGCCAAATTACTCAAGATTGCATTCTTGCAATTGGGAGTCATACCTCATAGGGTGCCAATAGCGTCAATTGGATGGTCGACATATGGATCATTTAGTTGTTGGACTAAATGAGTCAGAACTTCAGAAAAACTACTGATTCTTCGGGATTAATCTTTTCAGCATGTAAGAAATATTTACAAACAAAACCAAGATTTCGAGGCAGTGACGACTTTAGCAAATGTTCCAGTTTTGTTGAACTCTTCACCATCACAAGCAGGAAGAAGAAAAAACATTCGGCGTTCAAAACTGCAGAGGATTATGGTGCAAATCTGGCTGAACCAGAGGTAGCAGTCACTTCTCATTCTTCGGATCGGAAACTATTCGATAAATGTGCTTCCTCTGGAAAGTGATATCCCCAATATTTTAAATTGCAAATGTCTTAACACGGTCAAGGTTGTATGTCTGAACCTCCGAGTAGGCTACTCGACCTGGACACCCCTCAGTGATCCCAAAGAACCTACGTTTCAGACGGCTTCTGTTCAAGAGGTCCATCGCAATGCCTCCTTGTAGCTGTGTGCCCACAAAAGCGCGGGGTCGAAGACGAATGCACGATTTCCTCCATCGATTTGAATGGTGTCTGCCAGTCAATCTAGGGGAAATTTCTAGACCCTGATTCCAAGCCAACAACGGACGGCTCTAAGCTCACCAGCGTCTGCAGAGGAAAGGTATACTGAGCACTGAGAAGTTATAGCCCAAGCGAAGGGAGTACGAACTGAGAAATCACAAGCGGGTGGTCTTGTCAGAGACTCGAGGTGGAACTTCCTAGGTCAACTCTCTAACTTGGTTTGGGCATCCGAGTATTATACAGTCAACAGAAGAATAATGGATAGCCGTTGACGTAGAGCTGGAAAATAGAGAAGCTATCACATGTTGTAAACTCTGCATAATGCTTCCATTTCTTTTCTTCCTTGCTCACTGTTTATGACTTTCACCATGATTTCTATGGCACGTGATCCGTAATTTCGTGCATATGAATGCAAGTTTTTCTGTTGTTATAGACAAGTAATATGTTTTACTTCTGTAGACATTCGATAAATATTTTGTCGCTTACGTAAGACTGGTCGAGTAAGTACTGACTCATGTTAGGTTCAGAAATCTTTCTAGGATAACTTTCCTTCACACAACTTTCCCGCCACAGGAATTTTTTAACTTTTGTTAATTCTATTATTTCGGATGCAAAATCGATTCCGTTGGAATTTCGGTGGACCCCAAGAGTTTGTTACCATTAGTTGAGATTCGTTCCTCCAATAACATTCATGAGCTTCGTTCCTTTCCAGGCGCTCTACAACATCAATCGCGATTTATCCAAAACCTTCTTTCAAGTTGCTGGTCGCGTGTTTGGTACTTTTTAACAAGTGTTCTTAGGGGTTTTCCAGATAAAGGCAACATCGGACCTTTTGTTCTCTTTATTCTGAAGTTGTTCTCAAACCATTTTCATAAAGACTTTTGTGCCATAACTATAAATGTCTTTTCCACAGGTACTGGTAAAGCAGTGGAACGTAATAGTCATTGTCATTTTCATTTCTAGAAAACTCATGAAAGTGAAAATTGTATACTCTCATAATCAGAGTAGAGTGTCGGTGGTCTATTGGGCAATCAAAGGCTGCACACGTTTCTGTAAAAGATGAAGTTCACTGTCGGTGCCGATCACAAAGCGCTAGTTTTCGTGTCATCTCACAGTCACTAACAAAATCGTTTGTCGTATTGTATTATTTTCCCAAGGCTACAATGTCACTCATCAAAATGCTCAAAAAAATACAACATGCAGACGTACTATCCCGACACAGCCAGTCTTCCGCACCGTCCCCCACATCAGATTGTATATTGGTACAAATCATTTGCGTTCGGCGAGAAGACTTGAGTCGATATACACTTAAACGTTTTAAACCCGTTATTTTGGAGATCCATTGTGAATGAACTAGTGATGTAAAGCAATGATTTTTACCTTTCTTCGCTTATCAGATGCTTTCATTTATTCTAGATGGTCTACTTTGTTTTATTACACAAGTTTTGGTCAGCCATACTTCAAGATCCACCTTCCGGACACCTGGGAGCCGACAAAATAAAATCGTTGGCACAGGTGACATACTGCTAACCAAAGCTGATTGCGGACATTGGCAGAATTGATAAGAGCTGCTCCAAAGCGACTGTGCAAACAAAATTCTATACTCTTTATTAATTTGTTGAATTTGGTTGTGCTGTCAACCGTTTCTTAATCTGAAATATTAAGGTTATTACAGATCAGGGGTCGGACATTTAATTTGAGACCCTTTACCAAAAGTAATGGTCGGTGTGGCTATTTGGGCACCGCCACCATATTCGACAATCTCCGAAATAAGCTGTAAAGATAAGCGGAATCGATATTCTGGAACTGTGACGACTTTTGTGACAGCCCAAAGTAGATAAAGGTCTAGGGTCATAACAATGCGGTGAATATGGAGGGGGCAATCATTAGGAGGACATTTAAAAATACTTTATACTGCTGCCAAAACTCTTACATCGATCATCACTTGCGCTGAATGGCTTCTATTTAGATACCCGATTCCTGACCAGTGGCAGCCAGTAATCAACAATTTAGTTGCGATATTTTTCAGCTTAACTGATTCAAGTAAATGTCTAATGCCCGTAAAATCACCAAAAAGACAGTTTCAGCTATCTTTAAACTCATCTGAATGTACCTTACAGCCATCTTCAGTTGGGCTGCAGACCTAAATGTTCACTCTCGAAACTATAGCCTGCTTAGCTTCGCACCTCACCAAATTCATGAATGAAAATGAGATAGGAAGGCAGCGCCCATCGGTCACACTTTAGCCTTTGTGAAGCCGTAAACTGATTTTGTCCTATCCAAAAGCATGTACCAGAGGCCAATCGATTTTGACTAACAAACTATTTTCACAATCGAAAGGAGCGAATTAGGACAATCCAAAAGACAACCATATCATTTTTTGCATGTTCATCTTCCAATATCATTTACTATCGATGACCTCATGAAATTTTCATCACCTACCTTTCAAGCCAGTTCTGACATCCAGTATAGAGCACCTGATCTAAGTTTGCTCTGACCGTCGCAAAACCTCTCTCTGATTCGGCTATTAGCACCGGTTATGAACAGAACCTATTAGACCAGCTAAGAACCCCGATAAACAGCAATGCTGATGAGCACTGAGATCAAACCAAGCAGGCAATGCCCTTGACAGCAGGTGATATTTGAAACAAGGGGGCATTCCGTTATCGTGGGATGAACCACTGGTTGTACCCATCTTCACGAATGGCACATGTAGTGGCCATAGCAATCATTGTAGGATCTGTTCAGTTCTGATAGTTACTGAGGTCTCAGCTTCGATTACGCTACGCCATTTGACACCGGTTCGCGAGAATAACCTCCGAAAACGGTAAGCCGGATTTCATCCAGGTCGAGGTTGCATCGATGAGATATTCACTCATCGGCATTTACTCGAAACACGACATACGCCGTCGTCCGGCAATCGCTGTTTGTCGGGATTTGAAAGGCACCTTCGATTCATTCAATCGAGGAGAGCCATTCAGTGCTCTTCACTGGAAGGGTATTTTAGAAAACTCCGCGAATCTGTTGCGGGCTTTGTACCCACATAGAGGTTAGCGTAAGTGTATACGACGAACAATCAAGTTTATTCGAAACGATTATCGGTGTTTGGCAAGGATGTCCAATCTTTCCGTTCTTGTTTAACTTCATCTTTGGTGAGGTAATGGAGGATGCCTTATGAAGAGTTAAGGATATAGGGATTGAAGTGACAAATGATGAGAACCTGTGTGATATAAATCGGATGAGATAGAGAGTGGGCCACCGATGTCCCGTCCGAAGTGTGCATGATTATCATCGAACAACATCGGGAATTCAGCGGAGCAGAGGTACTTTGTTTTTGAAAGTTTTCCACCGTGTTTCCACTAGATTTGCAGTCTTCCATATTTATGGGCCATTGTCATCAAATTTGTATTTCGGCCTATTTAATACTCTACAAATAAAGTCGTACCTACTACGCTTCATGTCTTAACCTGTCAGGCAAAGAGGTCAATGAAAATGTAAGATAATCACACGCTCAGTTAAAAGTCATTAATCAGAAAAACCATCAAGTATGTTGAGAAGGATTATCTAAATGCGGACAATTACAGTTAATTATGCCTTGGCATTCGACGATGTCACATCGACCGGTGTGAAGAAACCTTTGCAATAATCAGTTCAACGATCGATCCTTTTGGGAGATTCGCCAGCCCAAGTAAACAGGAATGCAAACGAAAGACAATGGCGTTTACTCAAACAACTATTGCAAATTCAAAACAAGATAAGATGTGGAAACAAAATAGCATGAAACTATTGAACAGAATCCTCCAACTGCAGACCAAACTTGACACTAACATTGACGTTACAACAAGGTATGTTGGGTAAAGAAAGCGACTGAACAGACTCAAGAAACGGGACTGTGAGAACGGACAAGGGAATCACACAAACAAGACTGAATAAAAGCAATGAGTGGCAACAGATGAGATGGGAGCGTAAGAGTGTGAACATAAAAACCACAATACTGGAGATATGCATCAGGCAGAATACTGATTAACTTTACCAGATCGGTTTTGTGATTGTGTCACAAAAGACAATTTAAAGTATTGAGAGGTTCGTGCTGGGAAAGTCTCAAATCAAAGATCATCATCGATACGCTGAGTGAGTCGGGGTCGTCTGATGCGACGTTTGCCCTTTTCGGGCAGTCGACGAAATGCCTTTTCGTTTTCGAGCATCATATCCTGTGTTGAGAGAGGGGAACAACGGAAAAACGAAGCATTATTTTCAGACTTACAGGGATTTTTCCAGTAAATAAATGTTCCAATGAAATTAAAATCCGGGCAACGTCAGTAACCATTATTTGAACCTGAAGTGTTCTCTCAACTATTATCGTGAGAAGACTAGGCATTGTTGTCTGAATGTTTCGGTAATAACGGACGCAATAAATAGCGATAACGATGATTTCGAGCGCAAGGGTCGATGTAAAGGACCATCGTAGAGAGAGAATAGACCTATTCGCCAGTAAATACGACCGATGAGTTATCAATCTTGCATGTGTGAAAGAGGCACGGCCCTTCCAGCAGTTATATATATATATATATATTCAGGAGGACGACGGCAACCAAACGCTCACCACATCATCATAGCACTGACAAAGTCACCTCGATTGATGATGAAACGTTTGCAACCAAATTGACCAACTCAGCGAACAAACCAATGCCATCCTGTTGAACCTGAGCTACGAGAAAGAACACCGTTCTCTAACCTGCAATCATATATATATATATATATCACCGTGAAAACGATAGTGCATCCGGGAGGCTTCGTTCTTCCATCCACATAATACCCCATAAATTTGAGTACGGACCATGTGCTATTGGAATCATGGCAAAGGATGAAACCAATGAGCAAAAAAGAGGAGAAAAAGAACAATGCCCATAGTTTATCAGCCATGGCAATTCTCCCAATCCCGATATTCATGCCACCCATTATCCATCGCAATCCAAGCTATCTTGAGTAGCTTGACTTTTGCCTCGTGGAAGTACACACACACATCTAAGGAATGCTGCACATATAAGAAGAGGAAACTAAGTCGTGATGTTACCCGAGACGTTACATGTACAGAAGCAATGATTCAATGAAAAAAAATTGCTCGATATACAACTGGAAGACCTAAGACGTCATCATCATCGTTCAGCGTTAAACAACAAGGCAAGCATCACCGACCGCTACCTTTACCCCAGAGTTACACGTTTGTATAAAAAAAGTGAGTATCTAACGCGAACAAAGAACAGACCTACACATGCGGGAAAAGATAAGATGCTGCTGCAGCCAACACACGGAACCCAGTTTATCTGTAAAACGCACTTTCAATCATTCTGATCCGATAGAAAATGACAGCACGATCGCCACTGTCCACGGTTCACTGCCACATCCTTCAATGTTTCCAGCCGGTTAGATGACGGGTCACAGGGAAATCAATCACGAAGACGCGAGACACCTACTTCACCTAGGTTCGCTGTACATATTCTCATTGCGCGTTGCTACCGTCATCTGTTGACCTCCACAGGGCTTCTTCCATTGCTTGGGAGGAACACAAAATAGGGCACCGTATGGTAGACGAGTGTTCGCCATACGCAACACATGACCCAAACAACGTGGTCTAAGGTTCATACGCTGAAACAATGTATTCTCAGAATTAGCACCCAGGACTAGGCTCCTCACCTACGCATTATACATCCGGTCACTCCATCCAATCCTAGCCATACTACGTAAACATCGATGGTCGAAAACCAACGGACGAACATCTATCACACAAACTTCATGTCTCCCAACCATACAACAGAAATGAACTGAGCGCACTGCGGCTCAGTACACAAGACCTTTCAACATCAGTGAAATATCAGGCAAAGGCCAAAAGTGCTTCAGTTCAGCGTAAGTTCATCCAGCATCAAGTTCGGCGATGCTGTCGTTCAGTTCTGTGACAGTACTTCGCACTTTGAAGGTGCAAAGCACATGCCGAACCGAGCAAACGATCTCGACAGTCTATCTAGTGCCCGTTGTGCATGGTCCGCAGACTCGAAAAGGCACACGACGTCGTCTGCGTAATCTAGGTCGCATAGCTTTCCTCCATTTCCCAGTTCCACTCCTACATCTCGGAGACCTCCCAAAACATCTTCCATCACCTCGTCCATGACGAAGTTGAACAAGAATGGAGAGATCGGACACCCCTGTCGAACGCCACTAGTCGTTTCGAATGAACGTGACAGTTCATCGTATACCCTCACGCGACCATAGGTATGCGAGTACAATGCTCGCAACAGGTTCACAAACTTCGTTGGCATACCCTTCCGGTGGAGAGCACTGAGTAGTGCCGGTCGGTCCACGGAGTCGAAAGCACCTTTCAAGTCTAGGAAGACTACGATCGTGGGGCGGCGGTGCGTGTGGCGCGTTTCGAGTATCTGTCGAAGAGTGAATATCTGGTCGATGCAACCCCGACCTGGCCGAAATCCGGCCTGTTGTTCGCAGACATTACTCTCGCCAATC